>VTPC01007641.1:0-39202 GCA_011009095.1 Ignelater luminosus
CAACACTATTCTGACCTCCAGGCAAGCGCTGTAGCACTTGTGTATTATCAAATGAGACAATGCCACACTTTCTAAACCCTGATTTTTACATTACTGGGTCCATTTTCAGCAATATCTTCCACCAGTGTTTTGAGAAGCCAAGGAAATTTATCTTTGGGCAAAGCCGCCTCGTACCTCCCAGGTACATCTAACGGTTGCGTAAGATGTGTGGAGTTTGGAGGCAAGAAAATCATATGAATATTGTGTTCACTGCAGAATCGCATAACCTCTGTTGTCAGGTGAGAACTGAGATTATCTTCAACTAACATTTACCTGATAGCTTTTTCAAAAACGGAATAGCAATTGTTTTCACCCAGTCTTCAAAATAAAACCTGTAGAACCATCCAGATTTCGTCCGATTGTACATTTCTAGGGCCACCTTCAGTCCACGAGTTATACATATGTTTGGCCTTGTAGACAACATAAGGGGGTAGTATCGTTCCGTATACATAACTGAAATGGATGATTTTGTGCTGTTCATCAACCTTTCTGGATATTTACATCATCGTTTGGCTATTTTGCCAGGATCATCAGAAAGGTTTGTCTTGCTATAGTTCAACATATTCTGAGGTGACACACCCTCAAGCTCCTTTCCTAATTCGTTAAAATAGTCACTGATGGTGAGACAGCAGCGCGATTCCTTTTTATATTTTGGCACATTCTGAAGGACAGTTCCGATTTATGCCGCTTGAGAATTGAGTAGACGAACTCTTTGCCGGGTAAATTACTCTTAAATTTTACAACCTGCTTTCCCTGTCTATCCTTAAATCCTTAACCACTCCAAACAAAGTCTTCAACTTCTCTACTAGTACCCTTTCCACACTTTTTGTTAAGCAAGTCTGTCTCCCTCGACTATTTATTGTATCACCTTTCTTTAAGTGGCGGTATATCACGTAATGGTGTACACCGTACCGCTCTGCTGCTTTCCTCAAAGCCAAAACATTGTTTTTGATATCTTCCACAGTTTCAGGTGAGATGGGCGATACTACAGACACTGCAAACGGGCGGCGGAATAGTCGAGGTTTAGACAGACCCCTGCATAGGTAGGAGTATTGGGTCCAACGATGGCTTCGCTTGGTAAATTTAGTTTAAATGTTCGTAATTCGATGTAATACGAGCAATACACGGGTTTGCTCTTTGAGGTCACGCCTTAGTCTTGAAACAGTAACCTGTAGGGGAATTTGTGAAGACTAGTAGGCAACACAATACTAAAGGCACTGAAGGTTGAGGAACAAAGCAGCAAAGGCTGAATGATATGATCAAGAAGGGCAGTTATCCATTTTCTTGGTTTTCTACGTTCAATCTAAAACCTATGTCACACTATCAGTCAGTTTGATCAAACTCGACTATCAGTCTGAAACAATGACGTCATATCTTTAGTTTGGTCAAATTTTCTAAGTTTTATAAAAAGCTGTTGGAGGTGGAGTTTAAAACAAAAGCAAAGAGAAAACCGCATTGTCGACTGGCATGAGCTTTGGCATTTTACTTTGCCCTCTGCAATGTTCCAGTTACATTCGAAAGATTAATGAACTTAGTGTGCAGAGGCTTATTGTGGAAGACGTGTTTATAGTGTATTTGGACGATGTGATAGCGACTGGAAAAACTCTCAGATCATCTCAAAAACTAGAAGGAAGTATTTAGACGATTTCGTAGTGCTCATTTAAATTTGAATGAAGTATTTGTGCCACCTAACGTCTAGTGAAGGTGTTTTGACAGATCCTGGGAAAATATTAATGAGAGAATGGGCTACTCCTAAAGATAAATATGAGATACGAAATTTCTTAGGCCTCTGCACTTATTATAGAACACTTGTTGCCAACATCGTCAAACCACTTCAGAAATTGATCCAAGTGGCAGGAAGATTTGTGTGGACCGATGAGCGCCAAGAAACTGAAAATTTGAAAACAAAAGCTTTTCAGTGTATTGCTCTCTTAAGCTATCTACAGTCTACTGGTACGTTTGTAGTGGATACCGATACTAAGTAGTAATATTGGGATTACTGGCGTCATTTTGCAAATCCAAAATGGCCAAGAGAAAGTTATTGGTCAGAAAGAAATTATTGCATGGTCCGAACTGGCCATTGTCAAAACGTTACAACACTTTCATAAGTCGCCAATTCCTACTAAGAACCGATTATGCAGCTCTTAAGTGGTTATTACAATTTAGGAAGCCTGAAGGGCAAGTAGATAAATGGATTGAAAAATTAACAGAGTATAGCTTCCATGCTTTGTCGAGAAGGCCTTGTCCAGAGGATTGTAGCTACCTTTTTCAAATGGAAGATAAGCAACCATAGCTCTTAACGGTGGCACGCCACGATGGTAAGAGGTGATGGATGGGCAGAAGAAACAATTTGCGAATAACAAGAGAAGCATACCGACTACTCTTCAGTAATGGAAAGAAAGTGGACAAATGTCCAAACTGGAACGAAATTTCAGAGCACCAGTCATTAAAAAGCTATTGGGCGCAATAGAATTCCTTAATACTAGTAATACTAATAATAGAAGGCATATTAAAAAGAGCCTTTGGAACGTCTGTCATTAAATAGCTAGTTATACCAAGTAGCAAATGGCCAGAACTACGTCGGGTGTACATTTGGGGACAAAGAAGACGTTAGAGAAAGTACGATAAATGTTCTACTGGGTCAACTGCCAAGATGTCAAGGCCGTGAATGCAAAACGTGTGCTGCGGCTAATATGGTCCCGCTAGAAGGAGAAAAGCAGCGATGAAACATTATAATGTCAGCTGCTCTTTTGAGGAATAGCCATAGATATTGGTGATCACTTTCCAGAAACTGAGGCAGGAAATAAGTACATTTTAGTGGCAATATGAATTATTTCACTAAATGGGCAGAAGCTTATGCTTTGCCTAACCAAGAAGCAATTATGATTGCTGAAGTCTTACTGAAGAATCTTGTTTGCCGGTTCGGAGTGCCATTAGAAATTAAGTTTGATCAAGGCAGAAATTTTGAATCAAGGGTTTTTCAAGCAATGTGCAAGTCGTTGGACATTAAGAAGACCTGAACGACTCCATTACATCTACAATCAGAAGATAGGATCGGAAAATCAAAGACGTTGGGATAAGCGCATCGATCTCTTTTTAATGGCTTACCGAGTATCTCTTCATGAAAAAAACCAACTTCATGCGGCTCATGTATAACGTAACTGGCTCAGTACCTAGTGCTTATGAGTCAACCAAGTCCAAGAACCTTTTGACATGTCCACTATGATTTTGTTATAGTAAATAGAATAACCAAACTACATAAAATCTCATTAAGATCGGTGATGTAGACGTCTTTTACAGTCTCCTGTTAGTTAATTTTGGGGTTAAACCCTATTGTTAATTAAATGTGCAGGTAAACTTCAGACCAGATTTCTAACATGGCTAAGGTCATGAGTAATTATTGCCTATTGCGCGGCTAATCGTAACTCAAATTAAGTAGATGAGAGTTGACATTCATAATCCGTTATTGCGTGAGCGTTAAAAATAATTTCTCACACACGATGATTATTTTATTTTTTATTACTTATAAAGATACATTTTCATTAATAGATAACAATTTAAATAATGAATATGTGTGTGTTGCTCGAAAGACTGATAATAACTGATTGATTTCTTCTCTCTCCGAGTCGGCATTCCTTGTTTTTATATTCCCACCAGGGTTGATTAAAGACGGCGGGTGCAGTGCACGTTGAACTCTGATAAGGCTTCTGGTGGTCCGATTGCATAATACCATATATAATATTAACGTCTGGAGATTATAATCATTAACACCATGTTCAGAAGCTTTTTCATTGGCACCACGTCGTCATGCTAACTGCTCCTGAACACAAGCATTGACTGCTTTTTCGAGATCCTCTTCAGTAAAATGTGTTGGTCTAGAAGTTAAAAAACAGAGAATCCAAAAATTAATAGCAGTATCTTTATATAAATTATACACTTGAAAGTAGAAAGAGCGCAATCGTCAGTGAATGTTTTTTGTCTCGATAAAAACGGAACAAAAAACATTAAAACAGATGCCGACACTATAGCGTGATAGTCACGAGCGGTTACGAACCCATGGATCTGACGCAACAACTAGTACTGCTGCATAATAAGAAGAGCATCTAACCATCTAGTCCGTACTAATTTTATGTTAAACGTTTAGCAAGGTCCGTAAAGCTAGGCCGGGAGCACCAGCGTATGTATACCTCACTAATCACTACAAACTTCGCCACCAGATTTTGTTTTCTACAGATTGTATAGGCAACCAACTTTGCATGAAATTTCTACTAAAAATTTGATTTATGGCTTAAGTGCATGTGGCTGGCCCTTTAGTAAAATATTAGTCATTTAATGCTCTTTTCAGATGCCTACCCGTTTACGCTATTTACCCGTGAAGTATTAGGAGGAGGAAGATCACACTCTCGTGTCTCGCGCAATTAATGAAAAGTTCGCCGCAAGGACAGGTTTTTTATTATTATTGTCGAATTGTTTTTGAACTTAGTGAATATTTTGTAAAATATGAAACGTGCAAGTTGTGATAAATTCGGTAAACTGTACCACATATACTATTTGTTGTCAAATGCTAAAGATAACGCTTCAGAGTATGCACAAGAATATTTGGAAGTTATTGAAGCTACTAAAGGAGATCAGAAAGAAAAACAACTAGCTTCACAGATTATTGCCGCATTTTTTAAGTACTTTCCGTCATTACAATGCAAAGCAATTGAAGCTATATTTGATCTTTGTGAAGATGACGAAGCAAGTGTTCGAATTGCTGCAATGAAGAGATTACCAGCTTTATGTCAAGATAAAGCGGAATTTGTGTCAAAAATTGCTGATATTCTTGCTCAACTTTTACAACTTAAAGATCCACTAGAGTATGATTTAGCAAGCAGTTCTCTTATGCAGATTTTAATGAAACATCCAATTACAGTAGTTAAATCTGTTTTTAAACAATTGAAAGCACCAGAAAATTTAGTTCGGGATAAATGCATTAAATTCCTAATTACAAAGCTTAAGACTTTAAAAAAATCTATACTGACTGAAAAAGTTAAAGATGTGATTATTACAGAGACTAAAACAGTTCTACAGGATGTAACTGCCGAGGAGTTTGTATATCTGATGCCATTTTTGATATCCACAACAAATATTAGCCGGACACCAAAAGGGCAACAAGAATTGTTAAATATTGTTGCCAATCAAGCTGAAATGGACAAGCCATTAGCTCCTCTAGATAAAGAGAGCAATAATGTAAATCGATTAATAACATGTGTCAAGTTTGTCTTACCTTTCTTTTCAACAGAAGTAAAATCTACTAAGTTTGTATCTTACTTCTGTTGTTATGTATTCCCGGAATGGAATAATATAGCTACCTTAGAACATGGAGAATTACTTCACTTGCTTATACTGAGACAGTTAGCAGAGATGAGTACTCATTGTGGAAAATTAAATAACATGGATACATGTCTGGCAAATGTATATCGTTTGATTGAGGAATACATGCCATCTCCACCAGACAATGCAGATGTAAAAACAATGCCACTTTTGAACTTTACATTTGTAGAGTGTTTATTATACGTTTTTCATAGATTGGCAAGACAGAATCCCCAATTTATTACGACCCCGCCACGTTCTTTGAAGAATTTTCAAGCTAGGCTTACATATTTTTCAAGATGTGTTCATGGATGCAACAAAGCACTTCATGATTTTGACGAGAAAGAAAATATATCAGATGAGGAAATGAAAAAAAGAAAGCTATCACCAAAGTTGTTTAATAATATAAACACCTTAATGAAAGATTTGTTTTATCAGCCATCTAAATATCAGTGTAATGTCACTCTATCATTCAAAGTAGAAGTGGCAACTCGTAAGAAAAAACAAAAAAAACCAAAAGGTGGTCATGGAACTAATAAAGAACAACTGGGTTCAAGTAAGTCTACTGAAAATCAGCAACTATACAAATTACCTTCTGGGAAATTTATTGATAATTCTCAAATCTACCGTGGAAAAGGAAGAGATGGTATAAGGCAGGAGTCCAAGTTGAGATATAAACGAAGACGAAATTAATCTTACAGACCAGTTACATTTTTTTTCTTAATAATTTTTTTTTATTTCGCTACATTTTGTGTATAATATTCTTTAATAAAAGTGTATATTCTCTATCAATCTAGCTGTTTATTTCATTACTGATTTTCCCCCATCAAACATAAAATTATAGTATACAGGGTGTAAGAGGTAAAAAAATGGATGTTGTGATTTTTTAAAGAGATATATGCTTACCATAAAAAAATGATTACAATTTTCTGAGTGGCAATTGTGATGAAATTCAATTTTCTACTAAAGTTTTTGGCATAGTATAGATAAACAAAGCTGCTTTATTAGCGATTTTACAAAGATATTTTAAAGTGGAATGTAGAATAGAGTAAGTGAAAAAGCAATAATAAACTGATATTAGTAGTTAGGATCTTCTTTGAAGCAAATAAAACTGTTTCTTGAAATTAAAAGTTATATTCTTCAAGTGAGCGGAACAGTATTATAGACAGATGTAGCAGTATGGAAAAGCGATCTTTCAAAGAGTTTACTAATTACGGTTAAGGTATTGTACTAATTGTTATTTTAATTTTTTTAATTTTACATCTAAAGAGCTTATTGTGCAAATACGAAGGCAGAGTTAACAAGACATCAAGCATAGTGTAATCATTGTTTGCATATTTAACCAACCTAGTATTTCTCTTCAGTTTTGTTTGTTTTGTTTTCTTACAGTTTCATGTTTTTCCAAAATATTACAAAAATAAGAAATCATAAATTAAATTTTGATGTTGCAGGTCTTTGGAAAATTTAATTCTTATGAGAAGATAAGACAAGATCACCTTTTGTCCCTACATTATCCATGAATTTCAGAAGCAAGGTAATTTTTTCTTTTCAGTGGTGTAACATAATATCTTTTAAAAAAGTGTGTGCTTCATTCTATATCTCTGCCCATGACAGCATCAATATCCATAACAATAGCAGACAGTAGACATTAAAAAGTGTAAAAGCTAGTGGAAAATCTCATTTTAGTACCTTATGTCTTTCCTAAAATATTGAGAAAAAGAATTTTAAATGAAAGTTTGACATCTTGTACCTTAAAAATGGTCCACTTTAAGACCTATCAGGGGGACCTGAAACTTACGACTCAAACATCAGGAATAGCTTCCCTATAAAAGAGTAAGTGGAAAGATGCCGAAATCTCAAAGTTGCAGATAGCAGATATTAATAAAAATTGTTTATTTTAATAATTTTCCTGCATATTCTAGAGCATATTAGGTGTTATTGATGTAAACTTTGCTACTGCATCTTCAGGTCCATTTACATGAATTCCAAAGACTTTCTCCTTCGCAAATCTCAAAAAAAAAGAAATCTAGGAGATTAAGAGACTCAATTCTGTGGTCAGCTTTACTATTTTTGTAATATCTAGTTAACTATGGAGATTCCAACATTTTTAAACTCTTTATCTTCTATTTATTTTTTATAAAGAGGTTGTTTCTGGTGGTCAGGTCATGAGTCTCAGAACACTCACAACTATTCAGGAATCTACTGTATCTGTTGGAAATAGTAAGTTGTAAAATTTAAATTAATCTAAGAAATGTTGCACAACATTTAGAAATTCCCTTGAAAAGAAATATTTGTTAGTTACCAGTAAAAGCATTTGTAGGATTTCAAGGGAACACAGAGTTATTTTTCTTGGTAGGTGCAACATTGATATACTTTTAAGAAACGACCACCTAGTATAATTCTCTAAAACGTGTAAGACGTTCGGCAAATAAGGTTATAAAAGGGAACGAATTATGATTTTGAAAGTAGTTCTTCATATTTCGTTATTGGAAGTAGTGTTCCAATATATTTCGACGTTTTAAGTATTTTTTGTATTTCATTTATAATAGTTTAAATAATTTTCGTGCAGTAAGACCCTTTTATACTTGGAATAATTATTTAACGTATTTTGTAATGATTTAAGTTTGATTTGTCGAAAAGAAACTATTATTAACTTCGTACCCTTTGTTATTCTAATTAATCATTTTTAATAATATTAAATTTATTCCGTTAATGTCTTGTGTTTTAAGTGAATCAAAAAACCGTTTCTGGAGTGTAATTTAAAAGAATTTAGTTAAAGAGAGGTGAATTAATCATCAGCAACACTATCCTGCGATACGAGCTGTAAAAGTCTTCTGTAAGTAGTGAGATGTGGCGAATAAGGTAAGCTTTACCCGTTATATCATTATATTTCTGGTGATAGTGATTGGTTTCCTTTATCCGTCGTTACAGTATCAATACTTTCATTCATTTCAGAAGGCACCCCCTGTATATCAATCTAAGAATCTATTTCCTTTTCCATTTCTCCAGTTTATTTTCATAGCTACTTTCTTGGGGGTTGAATATCTTGCTGGCATAAGTCACTTCTCTTATAGCTTCACTTTTGCTAGTTTCAATGCTTTTTGCACTCAATGCCCTTCTTGTAATAACCGACTGTATTGTAGTCAATTATAATAAAATAAAAGCTTGATTTAACAAACCTGTATTTAAACTTCAGACATACAAAACGTATCAAAACAAACTAATTCAAACAACTGTTTCCTAAGTTATAATACACTACACTTCTAAATATACCTGAACTGCTTGAGCCTGTCACTGCATGTTTTTCAATTTCATTTATTTAATCTCAACAACTTAAAAGTCTTGGAAAGGGAATTTCTTTACAGGGTGGTTTTTTTAAGTGCCTACTCTTGATAACCTGCTTATTTCTAGAGATACATACATGCTGCAGTAAAATGTATTAATTTAATAAATACTACTGTAGTCAATATATGCACATACTAATTTGATGAGTAAATGTATTCACAAACAATGAAATTCAAACTTTTACTACATACATTTTCGATCCTGTACCTTGGTAAAAGTAAAAGTAAAAGAACTTCTACCACCAGATTGTAATAAAAGGCTAACATATTTGTCAGTGGTTATTCAATGAAAATATGAATGACAAAATATTAAATTTAACATCTAGACGGATATATCAATTCTTAAAACATGCAAATGTGGAGCCTTTGATAACCCGCATTTTTTTTGAGAAGCTGCACTACATCCACTTAAAGTTGGTGTGCGATTAGCAATGTCAAGGTGAAGAATTATCAAGCCAATATTTTTCAAGGGCAGTTTAAATGCTGCCACTTATAGAGACACTATTTTGCAACACTTTATTATTAATGAACCTCATGATGACAAACTCCAAAGTAGTTCTTTCAACAAGACTGCCAGACTGCATATTGTCGAAGAAACATTAAATTATTTTCATGAGTTCTTTGATAAGAGGTTAATAAGCAACGACAAATTTCCACCACGTTCTATGAAACGGCATATAGATTTGTGTGTTCATGAAAACGGACAACACATTCAACATCTGTTGTAACTTTTAAATCTTTGTTAGTTTTATGATCCACAACATGAAATAAATTGTAAAATATTAACATCATTACAAAGATTTTTATTTATAAATAATGGAACTTTTTCAAGGAATTTCAACACAATACAAGAACACAGTTAACATATAACCTCTAGAATCATTCTCATTGTCAGTATTCTCAATAGACCAATGTTAATCTAGTTTAACTTGAACTATTCCTAACTCAAAGTACCAAGTTTAGTATTTGATGACACCAATTTTTTGCTTCATGACCAACGCTGATTCTGGCTGATTCCAAGTCTTATACATGTTATAAAAGTGTGTGTTGTAATGTATTACTTGTACTAGGTTATAAAATTTCACTTAATCCAGAAGTACCTTCAACTTTTTTTTTCTCAAATAGCATCCTGTATATTTTTTCTGATTTTTGTATTCAATGTTTCTTTCTTTTCATTGATGTGCAATCCATTGTAGTTATTGTGAAAAATAAAGAAATTACAAAGGTCTTTTATTTATAACAATGAAAGGTATTGAACATGAAAATCTTTCGAAAAAAGAAACAATTGATGTAATTCATAATCAACATAAACAGTTTTAGAAAATTTAATGTCATAACAAATATCTCTACCTATTTTTAAAGAAATTTACATATTCCTATGATTTGATGCAAAACATCCTCTTGATGAACATTTTTCAACATTTCTTGATTAACTGCCATTTCTGCAAAATACAAACAGCTCAGAGTTCTTCCTGGATATCTCTGTGTGTACAGCATTTGTAAGTGCCTTTGTTTTTTTGCACTCGCCAAATATCAAAGCTTAAGCTTTTTAAATTTGTATAAGTTTCATTTTAATTGGAAAGACTTAAAAAATTCATTATTTTTAGCTTTTTTAGCAACTATTTGTCAGTTGCTAAAATAACAGTGAATTATTATTTTGTTTCTAGTTTGTCAACTGTTTCCTTGAATAAACCCTGTTCTCAAAATAAAAAACTCATGATTTTGTTATTTATTAGAAAATGTGCAACATCTGAAAAGGGAATAAATAAATAAATATAGCAACAAAAATGAAAAATAATATATTTAAAAAAATGAAGTTGATAATATTTCTGGTTTTACTGGAAGTGAAAAAAGATTTAGTGGCGTTGTTTTATAGATGAACACAAGCCCTTTACAGTAATGTACAGGGGAGTCTAAATTCACTAGATGCAAGGGAATTGCATTGGTTGGAGAAAGTGCATTGGAGTCATCTGAAGCTGAAGTAAAAATCACCCTCACCGCTCGTGAAATAAGTAAGCATTTCTAGCATTTTATCTCCTTTCCACTACAAGTGGCTCCAATGTACTCTCTCCAACCAATGCAATTTCCTATGTACCTAGTGGGATTGAACTCCTCTCTATACTTTTAATATATGTATCTCTACAAATAAAAAAGTTATTAAATAGATTCACTTAAAGAAATCACTGTATGTATAGTAAAAAGTCAGAATGCACCAAGTTGCATTTAATGGCTATTACCAATTACACTAAAGTGTCAGCTTACACCAGTACTGAGATGAGTGGTATCGAGCAGGTTGTGTGTACGGTAGTGTGGACTTTATTAGTAGTAGTATATTAGTAGTTTGATGGTCTAGCTTTAAGTATAAATCTTTTCTGCATATTTTAAAATTTCTAATAGTTGTTTTTAGATTTAAGGAAGCAGAAATTTCTTTATGAGATTCTTGTTATAGATGGTGTATATTGTATATCTAAGTCGATATTCCTCATTTCTTTTATTATTTCTGAACTTGAAATTTTATCATTGGAATTTTTCCTATATGGTGCTGCTATTTTAAATCCAATTTTGATATTTGGAACTTATTAGTAAAATCTACTTCTTCCACTATTAGGATATTTGGGTCCCAAATATGAATTTTCTTCATCAGAGAAATTTCAACTTGACATTGACATTCCATGCAGAATTAACAAAAATCATAGTTAAAAAATGTACAGTAGCCTCTCATACTTTCTTTTACTACGTAATTTTCAATTCAGTTTATTTTAAATACCCAAAAGTATTCTTAAAAAAGATACAATAACGAGCATTTTTAATTGTTGTTGTTGTTCTGTTTATAGAGTCAAAGCTTGTTTGAAATCAATGAAGAGCAAAAAAATCAAACACAAATAGATCATGTGCTAATAACAAAGAGAAGACAATCATTGATAATGGATGTGAGAACTTATCAAGGAGCATCTGCAGAGAGAGACCATTTTATGGTAGTGGCCAAAGTAAGGCTTAAGCTAAAAAGAAATGTAAAAACAAAACAGTCAATAAAAAGGTGGAATATATGGAAGCTCAGCGAAGATAAGGTAAAAGAGGAATATAAGAGAGAAAGACAGATAAACCAGTTGAAGAACAAATATATGAAGAAGAAAACATAGATGCAAGATGGGGTAAATCGAAAGAAGTAGTAAACAAAGCAGCAGAAAAGGTATTGGGTAAAGAAGAAAAGAAAAATAAAAACGAATGGTACAATGACATATGCAAAAGTGAATTAAAAAAAAAAGTGGAAGCAAGATTAAGATGGATAAGAACAAAGAAACGAGAGCACAAAAAAGAATATGAAAGGAGAAGAAGAGACTGTAAGAAAACTGTAAGTATGGATAGCAAAACAAGTAGAAGAAATTGAGGTTGAAAACAGAAAAAATAATGCCAGAAAGTTTTATCAAAAAATCAAAAAACAAAAGAGAACATACAAATCTAAAATGAGAGGAATAAAGAATACGGAAAGAAAAGTAGTGGAAAGCGAACAACAAATCAAGGAGGTGCGAGTGAATTATTTCAAACAATTACTAAACGAAGAACAAATAATTGAGGAAATAATCATACAAAAAGAAAGGGTGAGATAGAAATTAATGAACCAACACTAGAGGAAGTAAATGAGATCATAGATAAAAGCCAAAACGTAAAAACACCTGGTAAAGACAGAATAAATATGGAGTTGTTGAAATATGGAGGTGAAAAAATGAGAAGACATATACAGAGTGATCATTTTAAAACTTCCCACCTTGAATAATTCTTTAATTAGTACAATTATCAAGAATCCCTGAAACATGTCGCTTTTGTTCTGGAGGGGAACATTTAATACCCTACTCGAGTCAGTTGGGAAACTTTCACCCTCCTCCCCCAGCTACCCCTTCCCCAAAATTTTAAATGGCACTACCCCATACGTGATTTATCATTTTAAAGAGTATAAGATTTTCAATCTTTTACATCAAAGAAAATCAAAATTGGCCCAGCCGCTTGTGAACTAGAGATAAAAATGTATTTAATTTAATCAATACATTTTTGTTATTAAATGTCCCCCTCCAAAACACAAGCGACGCGTTTTAGCGATTTTTGATAATTTTACTAATTAAAGAGTTATTCAAGGTGGGAAGTTTTAAAATGATCACCCTGTATATACACTGATACTGAAAGTATGCAATGATGAACATATGCCAAGAGAATGGAAGGTAAGGCAAATAATAACAATACATAAGGAAGGCAATCAGCGAGAATGTATAAATTATAGAGGAATAACCTTACTAACAACAGCATACAAAATTTTAACACCACTAATACAAAAAAGGCTCCGAGTAATAAATGAAGAAAAAATAGGTCAATATCAATTTGGATTCACTAAAGGGAAGTCTACAATAGACGCAATACATATTGTATAATAGAGAAAGCATACCAATATAATATAAATATAGAGTTACTCTTCATTGATTTCAAACAAGGCTTTGACTCTATAAACAGAAATAAAATTGAGTTTGCAATGAAAGAAATGGAAATTCCAGTAAAGATACGGAGACTTATAGCAATGACAGTGAGAGAGTCAAAAGCCAGTGTAATAACAAGTGAAGGCAAAACAAGAATTTATAATAAATAAAGGAGTAAGGCAAGGTGATGCAATGTCAGCCACAAAATTTAATATAGCACTAAGAGTACATTACAAGAAAAGTCAATAAGGAAACAATAAGAACAAGAGGGCAGATACTGACATATGCTGATGACTTAGTAATAGTAGTAGCTAAAAGAAGAAAAAATAATGAAGGATTTGCTAAAAGAGATTATGGACGAAGGCAAAAAAATAGATTTAAAATTAAATACGTAAAAGACAAAACTAATGAGAATCGGTAAAGAATTAAGCAACAACAGAATAAAATTAGGAGACTACACATTTGAGGAGGTTGATAAATTTAAGTATCTGTGAGTTACAATTACAAATGACGGAAGCAAAGAAAATTAAATAAAAGAGAAGATAATAGCAGTCAACAGAGCACTGCAAATGAACCAAAGTTTATTAAGAAGCAAGAACATCTCAAAGACCACCAAATTTAAAATTTATAAAACAATACTACCAACAATTTTATACCCAGCGGAAACAATGACAACGACAAAAAAACATGAAGAAAACCTGATAGCTGAAAAAAAAATAGTAAGAGCAATATTAGGACAGATACAAGTAGCAGAAGGTGAATTTAGAATACGAACAAAGAAAGAAATTGAGCAAGAATGGGGAGAAGATATAATAAAAAAAATAAAACAACAATGAGCAAAATGGCTGGAACATATAAGAAGACCAGGGGAAGATAAAATAATAAATATAATAACGAACTGGACACCAGCAGAAAGAATGAGAAAAAGAAGACCTAGGTTAAACTGGTTAAAAGAAGTAATGGAAGATTTGAGGAAGGTAGGTATTGGAAATATAGAAGAGAATATAAAAGATAGAAAACTCCCCAAAAAAAAGGATTTAGAAAGCTCTAAGAAGCAGCGAAACTCCCAAGGGGGTGTACGAGCCATTATTATTATTATTAATGTTCGAGAACAGAACCGAATTGGTTTAAAATGGAGAAAATAATGCGCTCTTTGTGTACACTTTTGATCTAAAGTTCACTTTCTAGAATGTAAGAGAAGAAGAGATGGAAACTGAATTCGGACAAATATGTGTATGAGTCTAATATTTGTGATAACATTACTAACATAGATAACTGTTCAATAATTGTTTTGTCAATAATTCGGTCTAAACAAAATAATGATTCTATGAATAATAACTGTTACTATTAAATTATTATTAATTATAAGTCCTAAATAATCAAACACATGTAAAAAAAATAAAAAAAATTGTTTAAAGTAGTAAACTTTTCTTTATCATTCATTTTATGTATTTAATATTACTTAACAACAAATGATTTCAGTATTCTTGTAACTTCTTCAAATCTAACGAACATATTCGTTCAGAGAATTGTTGGGGATCACCACATTCAACAGTTACCAATGCTAAATGCACCCTGCCAATCTGTACAATCTTCCTCAGTAACATTCTTTGATATTTCTACAAATGACAATCCTCCATCCATAGATTTCTGGAATACACTGAATATGACATTTATATTAATGTTTTTTAAAAAACTTAACACATTTTTAATAAACATAAGTATTTATTGATTTTATCATTAAAAAAATACATTGTAAAATATATAATTTAAAAATGCAGATTGTTAAAAATCACAGATTATTAAATTGTGCATAATACATATTTGTTATCATTTGCCTAGTTAGTACATTAATAATTCAATATTAAGATATGTTAATTACACATTGCTATTAGCTAATATAATTCTTGTCAACTTGCAGAAATATCACAATCAGAAAAGAAAAATCAATTAAAATTATTGTTTCGAGTAGGTATTTAAATTAAGAAAATTCCCAATTAATAAACAAAACCCAATATATAATCTTCCTATTGAACATTCATATTTTCAACATTTTAATCTAATTTATAGTTATAATAAAACAAAAACTATCAAAATTACCTGATTACACAATATGGAAAACTACCACTGTATACTTATTTACATGACATAAAAATATACAAAAAAAATACCTACAAATTTCCTATTTTGGGTTTCACTGTTATAGTGTAGTGGAAGTTACCATACTAACACCATGCACAAATATTGACGGTGGTAAATTTCTACTTATAGTGTCAAGCATATCAAGATATTGTGTAGCAGAATCGTCCCTCTCTGGGGGCTTTGGTAAATAAACAAATGTAACCACTGAATCAGAAGAATGATGAACAATTAACTCGTTTACTCTAAAAAAGAAAAAATATGTAATACAGCGAGACAATTTTATCATAAATAGCTTACTTTTGCAGATACATTTCTATATTAGATGAATGCATTTCTACAACTTGGCTCCATCCAGTAATTGGAAATAATTTTGCGGAAATGCGTAGCTTTTTGAGTAGATGTGATAATTTTTCTGAATGTGACTCTACAGAAGTAGATGATAAACTGAAGGAACTCTGCCTGGCTTCATCACATACACACACTCTCAATGTAAGTTTACTCCACTTCGGTACCATGTTTACTATACAAGCCAATTGCATCATAAATAATGAAGTTGTATCAAATGCATCTTTCTCATTTGGTTTCAGAAAATTTACTGGCCACACATCTATATATCGTTTCTCGTTATTTCTATTGCAACATAACATTTTTAATATAAAACCGTAACCTGTAGAACATTAAACTTACTTGTTTTTTTCTTTATTAAGGCTGACAAAATTTCTACATAAGCAGATGTTCTTATTCATCCTTAACACATCTCCTATCATTTGCACATATTCCTGTGCATCAAGATTATTACCAGGTTGCAGAGGAAATACATCATTTTCAAACTCTCTATTCTGATATGGCGAATCTAAGCTGTACAAAATAATGGATTACAATGTTATAATGATATTATACAGTGTGTCGACATTTCGATGCTCACTATTGGGATCTCGGAAATTGTAAGAGATACGAAGTCGGTTAAATTAGAAAAGATTTGGCTATTTTGGAGATCAGTTTACCTATGCTTTTTTTTTTCAAAAAAGTTCATGGCTTACTAGATATTTGCTAAAAACAAAATTATCTTATTTTTTTTAAAGTGAAATATCTCAGGAACGAGCAAAGATAGAAAAGAACAGCAAAGAGGGTGTTTTAGAGAATTTACTGCCAAACACAAAAAAATTATTTTCGCAATTTTCTTTTGCTTTACTTCGGCGGTCAAACGTAAATCCAAATTTTTTCTAATGGAATGCCCACTTGATTTCCATATTACTGAACTGCACGCCTTAAATGCTTTTCAGTGATACATGGTTTGACATAGCTATTCTTTTGTTTTACCGAGTTATGAAGTGAAAATCATTTTTCATCATAGTGTGCCATGACATTTAACACACAAAGTCGTGGAGTTTTATCAAAGAAATTCATTTGTTATGCAAAAATTACTAAAACAAAATAAATATGCTTTTATGGGACATTAGCTGCTTATCTGATGCTATCTGTGAATGCTCAGTTAAAGTATTTTAAAAGCGTCTTTTGTTTTGTTTTAACAATTGTTACATAACAAATGTAATTTATCTGACAAAAATCAATGATTTTCATATGTTTAAAGCCATGGCACACTAAGTGGGAAATGCTTTTTATTTAAAAAAAAATAAGATAATTTCGTTTTTAGCAAATATCTAGTAAGCCGTATACTTTTTTGAAAAAACAAAAGCATAGATAAACTGATCCCCAAAATAGCCAAATCTTTTCTAATTTAACCGACTTCGTATCTCTTACAATTTCCAAAATCCCAATAGTGAGCATCGAAATGTGGACACACTGTATATTAAGATTACCTTTGCAGAAAATCTTTAGGTTGCTCTCTATCTAGAAATCCAAATATAACTGTATTAGGTTTCATAGCTCCCATTCCTGATAATCTCATTAAATGTTGCACACCATCACGAATACTTGGTGCAACTGTTAATTCCACAAATGCTTTTACTTTCAAATGATCTATAAGTTGTAACCAGTGTGGTATCATACTTAATGCAGGATCTGGTTCTTCATACGGTCCACCCTTCACTACATGTCCTAGTACATATAAACCACCTTTCTTCAAGTCATTAATAAAATCTATAAGCGGGCAGACACTTCGCGGACTATTTACAAGCAGTAGTACTTGTGGTCGCCAGAATTTAACATGATCCTTTCGCGAATCCAATAGTAATAAATATTTTCGCACTTGATGGAAAATAAGTGCTTGAGATATGCTACCCCACTGTGCCTCTTTTGAAGGTGAAAAAAGATGCAGCATTACAACAAGTAAAAGGCAAAGAAGTATGCTACAAGCTGCATATATAGGATTTATGACAAACATCATAATTAAAGTACCAAGTAAACCTCCAAAAGCAGTATGCCAAGTGAAATACTTGAAGGATGGCCGAAAATTGGGTGCACTTGCTAATTCGAGACCTAAACAGGACAAATTAGTTGCTAAATAGCTTAACAAAAAAAGGACGGAATTCAACTGTGCAATAAGATTCAAAGAGCCAATAAGTAGAACAAGTTGAACCATAACACAAGATATTATCACAGCAATTATTGGGTTGCCACGCCATGTTCCTCTTGGAATAAAATTGAACGCAGATCCTGCAAAATAGAAATATTTAAATGGAATATTCAAAAGGATGTTATTATGAAATCGTCCATTATGGTAAGTATGTACAATTGAAATACTAAAATTGAATAATAAATAACTTGCTTCGGGCTGGCCGGCCAAAAATTATCGATTTAACTTACAAAACAAGTAAATACATATTTATGGACACGAAGGATGGGAACTTTATACCCTAAAAATGGCAAGTCTTAAATGACCTCCATCCTCAGCAATATATTCTTCTAAATGTGTGATGTGGAATAGCATTTATTTCATCTGTTATATGCGTTTTTCAATTCCTAGAGATTTCTGAGTTTATTTGCAGACACTGTACTCTTTAAAAACCCCAGAGAAAGATAGCATGAGTTAGAACCAATCAAGATTGAACGAGTGTGAAAATTTGGTTAGTTACACTTACCAAAATGGACGTTTATGCAAATTCATTTCTTACCAAAAACTCTATCTTTAGAGAGAGCTTCTAATACTCTTGAACCTCCTATTACATTACTTAAAGCTGCAGACCATGTCGCAGTAATGAGACCAATTGCAACACTAGGAGGAAAGACACTGATACCTGCCATGAAGAGATAATTATTTTGCAAAAGACTACGAGTACATGATGCTGCTGTTAGAAGTGACAAGCATAAATATACAATAAGTGTAAAAGCTACTGCTGATAGTGTTCCACGAGGTATTGCTTTTCCCGGATTCTTGAGTTCCCCTGAAATATCAACATAATTGTATACTATTGCCAAACTTAAGTTCTATAACATACCACTCATATTAGCACCAGCCATAATTCCAGTAACTCCAGAGAATAAAACTCCAAATACTGATGCAAAAGTGACTTGTTCACCATTAGCTGTATAATCTAAGCTGTAATTTGCCTTTAAGTTGTTTTGCAAAGTTTCATACTTAAGACCAGTATAATTGGCTTCATGTGTGGTGTTATGAATTGTATTGGTATGAGGGAACATAACCTCCATGGGATCCTGAACAAAATAACTAACCACCGTTATGCCTATGCAGATTACTACAGATGCAAGAACAAATACTGTAGTTTTAGCAAACATTCCAGCTCCAATCAAACATACTATTAAATTGAGAGCATTAAGTGCAAAACAATATAGGAAACGATACTGAGGCCCATCTGGAATTAAGCCTTTGCTGTGTTCTCCAACCAAATATCCTAAAACGTATTAGAATATTTTATATTACCTTAGCAAAATTGCATTTTCAAATAATACATGAGACCAGCTATGAGATTCTGAACTTACAATACGATACGACTCATCTACATCGAAGCACTTAAAATGATATGTTGATATCTTGTTATCATCAATTCTACAATACTGCATAGACTGTCATCAAATTCAAAACATGTCAAAGTGCCATCAAAAAGATGATTTTCAAATATGATTGAAAATCATTTTTCTTGTATTGTCCTGTCATATTGAGAGTCCAGAATCCCACTCCAAATAAGGGTAGGTGATTAGATTTTTCTTTTAGGGATGGGCACATTAATAAAAAAACTCACGGACATTGAATATCGAAAACAAAATTGTTGCAGACATTTTTACAGTGTCTGACAAAGATACAGAAAATTCAGGTTTACAACCAAAAATCACTAAATATGTTGACAATTCATGTTTATTTAAAACAATGACACAAATGACAGACCTTTAACCTATAAATATGTATTTAGCAACTCTTAGTAAAACTTCAAAGTGCACTGTTACAAAAATATCATGTCAAGGACTATTCTGAATTCTATACTATAAAAACGATGTAATAAAACATCAAAAAATTCTTTTATTGTTTATTTGTATTGTACAGGCTGTTTTACAAAAAACAGCGCACAGTGGTTGGAAACCAGAAAAAAGCGACCAAAACTCTAAAAAATGAATCTACGCAGAATGAACTTTAAATGTATTTATATTTACAACTAAACATTCAAAAATGCATATTACAATGCATTGTGTTATAAATAATACATGAAAGATAGTGCTTTTGCAGCATACATACGAAAACAAATTTTAACCATTGCTTTGAAACTGTATATCTCGCTAAATTAAAAAAGCATCAAAATTGTCTACTTTACTCACGAAATAGTCTTTCAAACACTATGCAATATCATAGTTATTTTTTAGTATAATTTCAATGCAAAATTCAATGTAAGTTAGCTAAACAATGTTCGAGTTTTTGTGTCATCTTGAAATGTGAAAATGTTATCCCCTGTGAATTTATGTTTTTTAAGGAAGTAAAAATCAGCTGCAGAGACTTGAGCGTTCTTAAGTAATTTTAGAATAAAAACCAACTAACAAGGGGTATGCACGAGGTGTACCTCATTAATTTTTTTGAAATTTGGTATATAAGTAGTGCTGTAATTCCCAAACGGTAGTAGATATCGAGATGGTTCAAATAGCAAAGTTTAATCACTTTTTATCTTTTATCTGGTGGTGCAAGCAGATTTTCTTTTTACATTTACTCTCAACTCCCACCCCCCTCCCTCCGAAAACCGCCCTCTTTTTTATATTTTTTCTTGCTGTTTTTTTTGGAATTACTTACTATGTAATTTTAAGAGTTGGGGATATTTTGGTTTATGAAATTTACATTCGTTCGACGAAAACAGATTTTCAAAAATTTGCCTTTTGACGAATTTTTATTTCCGTTTTTAATGTAAAATATGATGCATGCTTAGCCGATACAAAAAAATACGTGTCTAATGTTTTGACCCGTACTACTTATACAGTGTCCATCAAAAAGTCTGCACCAAATGGGAAAAACTTTTATTGAATAACTTATGGAAAATTTGTTTCTGGCATCAGGTTCTGCTTGCTCCAGAACCAAAAATGACCTCATCAAAAGTAATCATGTCGCCATTACCTGTCAAATTTGACATTTTTAGAAAAAATCTTCAAAAAATGGACTTAATTGACCGAATTTTGAAAAAGTCATAAGAAGAAAATGTCTTCTTTGCAATTTTCTACACATACGCAAATTTTCAAAAGCCTACCACGATTTTCATATTTTTCCCTCTATTTCACTTTTCCTTATTTGTTAATCAATAAAAGTCGATCCAATGTAATTAAAAACACTAATTGATTAGATACATATTGCACAATACTCATTTTACGGTGTAAATAATTTTCTTTTCCTTATTTTTATGTAAATAATAAAAATGGAGCTTTGGTAAAGTAGCACACTTGGTGCAAAGTTCATCTCATTCATACAGATAAACACATAAATCCAATTTGTAATCAGGGCATACATTGCACATCTTATCGCATTTTCCAAATAAACATTTACAAAAACTTTTGTTAACAATATTTCCACACAAATAAGGAAAAGCGAAATGAAGGGCAAAATATGAAAATCGTGGTAGGCTTTTGAAAATTTACATACGAGTAGAAAATTGCAAAGGAAACATCTTTTTCTCATGACTGTTTTCAAAATCCAGTCAAATAAGTCCATTTTTTGGACACTTTTTCTAAAAATATCAAATTTTGGAGACCACATGATTACTTTTGATTAGGTCATTTTTGGTTCTGGAGCAAACAAAACCTGATGCTGAAAAAAATTCTTCCATAAGTCATTCAATAAAAATTTTTCCCATATGGTGCAGACCTTTTGGCAGCCACTGTATACCAAGTTTCAAAAAAATCGGTGAGATACACCTCGTGTATGCCTCTTGTTAAATACTAAGTCGATATCATATATAATATTCGAGATATAGAAATATAGATTATGTATTTGTAATCAGGAGGAGATTCTAAGTTGATTTCATATATAACATGGCCTGTAAAGTTATGGCAACATGGCAATAGACCAACAGACAGACTATGCCGAAAAATTTGTCATCTTCGATCTTGATTATCTCGAAAACTATTCGAAATATAGAAATACTGATTATGTATCTGTAATCAGGTAAAAAACTCTTAAGTTGATTTCATATATAGCATGTCCTGTAAAGTTACCGCAACATGACAACAGACCAAGAGACAGACGGAATGTAT
This sequence comes from Ignelater luminosus, assembly GCA_011009095.1. Classification (NCBI taxonomy): domain Eukaryota; kingdom Metazoa; phylum Arthropoda; class Insecta; order Coleoptera; family Elateridae; genus Ignelater; species Ignelater luminosus. The sequence goes on from VTPC01007641.1 coordinate 21,983, forward strand.
GAATTCAGATACAAAATTTTTTTAATTTCGTCGATAAAACAAACAAATAAATAAAACAATTTCCATTTATTACATCTTTTGGATAGCAGAGATACCAATAACACCTTATATACAAAATATTTAAGCAATTTTGAGAGTTATTTAGCATTTAAAAAAACACCTGACTGTCATTTCGTTGATACTATTAGTTTATTTAAAAAATGATCTAGCTGGCCTTGTAGATTTCTCAAAATTTTATTTCGATTTCAAATTATATAAATCGGACAAAAAATAGTGAAACTACAGCGTGCACCGTTTTTTGTAAAACAGCCTGTATATGAAACTCATGTATTCATGCAAAAAAAAGGAACTAAAATTATCATCAATCTATAATTGATAGTTAAGTAGTTTCGTCTTTATTTCAGTTTAAGTACTAAACTAACTAGGCAATACTTTATATGTATGTAGGGACATAGACTAATGTAAATAATAAGATTAACGATCAATCTTCTTGGATGTATTAATAATTAAAGAATGCCATAATTAGGTATAGAATTAAATTTTATAATTACATTTTTTCAATCAAAGAACCAAAGGGTCTCTATTATTATTTCTTTTTATTCATGACTTACCTGCTGGTCCAATATTTTCAACAAGTCCTTCTACACATCCAGTAATACAAAGAGCGCTACTCACTATATTTGCCAAAAAAAATAAGGTACCAATTGATCCACCAAATTCAGGACCTAAAGTTCTGCTGATCATAACTTCATAAATTATTAAGGCGAAATATTAATGCACTTTTATTGCAAAGATTTGCAAGCAAAAAAAGGATACAGTATGCTCCACCGCCTTCAACTGCTCCATTTGTAGAAATAGCACATACAGAAGATACTGTAAATACAAGAATCATGTATGCTATAAAAAACTGTAATAACGTCACTAACAATCCAGCGTTTCCAACTATATAGCCTGTTAACAAAATGTAAAACAAGTAAATCTACACACCTTGTTGACTATATTGACTTACCCACTCGTAAAAATATTAAAGCGGAAAACATAGAAAGTGTTACAGGACTGAATACACCAGCAAAGATACCTAAAGTACGAGTTTCCGATACATGATCAGTCATGGATCCAAATTCAATATAACCATCTGCATTAGGATTAGGACTTTCTGTACTTCTTCCTAATAAACTTGAAAGTCGTTTGAAAACACTTTGCCCAACCAGGGGCGTTTTATCCGACATATCAGCATTATTAGTTGATCCCGTTTCAGGAGCCAACATCTTTGTTCTCTTTTAAACTGACTACAATTATTCAAACAAAGCAAAAGGTTGCAAATTTACAAAAAAAAACCCACAATTTCCGCAGAAATTATATCAATTTTTGGGGTTTACTCGTTAACATCATAAACTGAGAAATTGATAAGAGCTTCCTTGTATTATATATATTATCAAAGTAAATAATTAGTCATAATCACATTTACTGCATTTTACTTATAACGTCATATTTTGTTGTGACAACATATCAATTACTAATGTCAAATTGTCAACGATGTCAAAAAAAATGCACAATGTGAACAGTACTAACAACCTCGTAGTTGTAATGTAATTTAAAACTTGTAACTAAAATGCAGTAGCGTATTAATTAAAAAATAAAAGTAAATATAATTTTTACTACTAGTGAAATATATTAGATACCTATTACAAGTACAGAAATTTGTAAACTCGGTTTACTGCACTTGTATCCAAAGTTTGGTAAAAGTTCTTAAGGTTCTTAGCGTGGCAAACCTGCAAACTGCACTTCCGATAAAGACTAGTTCTCACGCACATTATTGTTTTGTCAAAGGCGTATCTGAAGGGTGGTGTACACCGACGTCATGTATAGATATACCGGGCGTGCAGCAAGAACTTGGGTAGTTTCTTTGAAGCCAGGTTTGAAACCAACATACACTGGGCGAGAGGAATGAAATGTGAGAAGGGTTTTTCCTTTGCGGCAGTGGCGATTCGTTTAATTAAGGAACACAATTTTTAAAATTACATTTAACGAGCATACAATTTATTATAAGTAATTATTAAGTACAAAGTAGTAAAATAATAACAGTTTCTGTAATAATGTATGCTACTTTACTATATTCTACGTCACTGTTCTCTTAACATGGTGGGAATTACTGTTTATAATTGAAGTGCTTATAGCAGTAATACACGATGATAAATTACATGTATTTTTCATGAATTTATTGACAAAGTTCGAATTTGACCGTGTATTGTGGTCATGTATTTTTACATGCAAAATTTGATGAATAGAACATGTTTTATTTTTCAAGGTCATTTACGTGGATTTCTGGTAATTTATAGTGATTTTGGTAGCTGCTGTTGGTAATTGTACGATAAGGTTGGTGGTGACCGAGGCTTCGTGTATGCGTAATAGCACTCTTTCAAACTTAATTCTGTTTTGGTTTTGTATTAGTTTATTCTGCTTATCTATTCATTATAAATTAACAATTACTATATGATTATATTACAAATTTAAAAACACACAATATACCTAGAAGACAGATTATTTGGAAATAAAGGTTAACTAGGTTAAACTACAGTAAATAAAGTGAAATTAGTTAGTTTCAACAGATTTTAACGCCATATCTAGGAATTTCTTCTTGGTGTCACCAACTACCAACTGTATGTGTCGTGCTATCTCTATTTGATATTTATTGGATATTACGATACATTTGAACGTGTATTGCGTTGTTTTACATCAATTTCTACATGTAATATTCCATGTATTTTACATGTAAAAATTTGAACGTGTATTACAGGTTTTACAAATGATATGACCTTGTGGAGGCTTTTTCGAATATTCTTTTGCACATGTAACACTCTTTAACCATTTTAAAACTGTTTCCTACAACTTAATCGCAAATATAATGTGAAAATAATCCCACAACTTGATCTGATGGAAATCACCACTTGATCGGAATACACGAGAACACTGCGTAAAACACCGATTGCCGCCTCGTAACCAATCAGAGCAGAGGAAACATAAGGTCGAAATTTATTTGCTGTTTACTTTTTCTCTTTGCCCTTCAAATCATGTTCGCTTCAAACACAACTAACGGAAGCCCGGTCTAGCCAATATGATGTCGGTGGTGGTGTAGTAGTCGATACTTTTTGTAATGTTTGGTGACTTGATCCATACTTTAGTTTTGTAAAACAGCAGTCTGATTCAAAGTTAAATTAATTATAATTATTGTAGAGGTTATGTTCACAACTTTATTTATTTACATTCTACGACTCCACATGATACACCGTTTCGTTCTTTTATTCTGATTAAACTCTGTTTACTCTCTGTATTACGTGATCATTCGCTCCATCCCCAAACCAAACGTACCTTAAAACGTCACAACTCAGTCTTCTTATTGCAGCTCTAAATACCGATCTGTTGCTGCTATCGACTTACAAAGCTAGCTAGCGTGGCTTTGGAATTCAAACTCGAATATGATCTCGTGTGTTGAGGTGTGGTTTTGTAAGCTCCAAAGGACTGAATTTTGATATGATTTTCGTGTCGTGCGTGTTTCTAATCTTATTGTGTTTCCCATGATTTCTTGCCTGAACACGTCGAAGAATCTTATGAAAGTTAGATTATATTGTTCTTTTGAACATTTTAAAAGGTATTCGTACTAGCTTGTAAGTTACAAGATAGATAAATTCATTTACAAAGAAGATTTCATTTAAAAATGGGTAAAAAGACGCAATTTCCAGTTACAAGGCAAATAAATATACAAGACACTTTACAAAGAGGTGAAAAGACCGGGCCTAATTATTAATCTATAAAAGTAAAATCGACTTTTATGCAACATTTTTTTGCTATTATTTTCTAATTTCTATACGTTATAAATTTATAATTCTCGATCTAGTTCCTTGATTTCGCGATCAAGTAGAAACATCGCCTTATTCACAATTCGTCAATTTATTATTATCAATAACGAGTTTTGGCAACAAGCATGCTCTATGTTTGTTCTGTGTGTTTGTCAGGGGTTTGACAGAATTGACGGTGTCTGTTTAACAAACTTGGTTTATGTCTGAAGTTTAACAGAATGGCTAGTTCATGTTCTCTAAGTAAAATTAAGACTACCGAGCGTAGTCGGTTCAATATAATAGAGAGTTTGAGCAAATTCACGTTAAACATCCCGTTAACGATAAAGTCACATGACTAAATACGGTAAAAGTTTAGCGGGCATGTAACATTTAAAGAGTTTGAGCAAACAATCGACAATATACCAACGTTAATGGAACCTACCATAACCTGACGATCTAAGTGGATGTGGTTATTTAAAAAAAACACGTTTTCAATTTATTCATTTATTATTAATAAATTAGTAACAGTGAAAATATCGTCAAAATGTACATGCTCGAAGTACACGCCACAACCTCACAAATCGAGTTACCGTATACGGTATTCGCTCCCTTATTTGCAAGGAAATAGCGGGTTCCGATAAACTTTAGCGTTACGATAATGTACTGAGCATGCATGTTGCCACAAAATAACGTTATCGTATAGCGTAAAGTGTGCTCAAACTCTCTATTATGATGATTTGCGAAATGTCAAATGCGAGTGGATGGTATAAAATACGGTGTAGCTAAACGTTTAAAACCTTACCTCTCGCTATTTTGTATACCGTATTAAGAGGCTTATTCTGTAAACTGTCGTTCATAAACAACTTGTTTCATAACAACAGTCGTTAGCGACTTACTTAACGACAACGTGAACAATAACTGTATTCTGTATCACGTATTGTTAAGCGCTTGGACTGTGCCAGCAATCCATAAAGACAGCCGAATGCTTTTAGAAGAGAGAGTACGTCTTGCAGCGCTTACAGCTAACTTCGGACCTCGCGGAGAATTGTTGCGCATGCGCATGCTTGTAGCAGGTTATTTTTGAAAAGCAGCCGTAGGGGCATAGCGGTATCTTCGAACGAAATTTAAAAATAATGTGCGAAAGTATCATGGAAAACGTTCGTGAGAAAAAAAAGCGTTCCCAAAAAACTACTCGGCAGCAATACATGGTGTTTGTGGACGAATTAAAGACAAACGAGGCGTTCAGGACTAACAAATTTTGTCCTGAAAACCCTAACGCAATTCAAGAAACTGGGCGAAATTAACAAAATCGCTGAATAGCGTAGGTGGCCCTCATAGATCCACGGAAACATGGAAAAGGGTAAGTACATTTTTGAAATTTATTTGTTTTTAAGATGAATATTATTCAAATTATTATTACAATTACACTTAAATTTGGATCCATTTTTTTAACTTTAAGTTTCATTCAATTGCAATAATGCATCAAAAACAAACTAGAAACAAGATACGAAATCACGTTTTTTCTTTCATCTAAATCATTTTAAATAATAAGAAGATTGCCATTAAAAAAGTAATCTGAAAATTTATTTTAAAGGTGTTTACGGACTGGAAATGTGCAGTACGAAAACGTGCTCGGATAATAAAAGCTAGTGCTGGTCAAACTGGAGGAGGCCCACCTGAGAAACCATTAACAAATTTAGAAGATACGTTATTGAGTTTGCTGGAAAGAGTGGCTGTTGAAGGCATGGCTGATACTTCAGAGCTTGGCGTTGTCGATATAGATTATAAAAAATATCACCTACCTATACATACGTATTATTGTAGACCACAAACTTTACATATTTTATGTATTTTGTTTAGTTTCTTATATTATATTCAACGAACTCTGAAGATCTTTATCTGTGATCACTAATCCTTTGTGACATGAATCATTAGCCTAATCAAAGAGAAAGGCAAATAGTAAATCGATGTAAACAAGTTCTCAGAAATCCTTAATTTTCTGATCAAGTTAGGAATATTTGATTGAATATATTTCTTTATTAGTAATTGTAATCAGTATTCATGCCATTGTGTATATTTACAGAAAATCTATTAGAAGTAAACCAGCCTCCAGCTGTTGATGTGAAAGAGATGGCAACTTCACATACCATAAGTACCACCAAGAGTACCCCAATAAATTCGCCATCTAGAAACTCCACCCCAGTAAAGCGGAGTTATCCATTTAAAGAGAGCTCATCTGTTGTAAAACCACAAGTGCAACGAAATACTTTGTTATCATCGCTGCAGCAACAGAAAGACAGTCATAAAGAAGACAACAATAAGATTCACAAAATATTAACTCAAATAAATGATAATTTAAGCGAGTTAGTTGCAATCAAAAAACTTAAATTACAACTAAAATACCCCAACCTTATTGTAACTAGAAAATAAAAATGAATAAATAATTTAGTATAAAATCTGATTTATTGTTATCTATTTTATTTAGTAGTATACTCCCTTGGTAATAGTTTACCTTCTTTCCAGCTCATCTAATACTTCTGCAAAATAATTAGCCATTTCTGAACTTAAAAGACCCTTTTTCTTTTCTGTTAACAGAAATACTTGTGGTTAACAACTATTGTTTAGTGGCGAACGGCAAGCCGTGAGGTATTGTTAGTAAACAACTAACACGTAACGATCAAGTCGGCTCGTAACGATGGTTGTTGGCTTACAGAATAACTTTTGAGCGACTAGCTGTTCACTTAACAATAATTGGTATCTAACAAGTCGCTAACGAGTTGTTAACGCTTACAGAATAAGCCTCTAAATCACGTGACTTTAACGTTTATCGTAACTTTTGACGCGAGGTTGCTAAAACTATTAGAATTTTACCGCTGAATACTGAATGTAGTATTTAGGAAATTAACAACACGAGCCTGTTTCTATGCAACCCACCATCTGTGGACGCCACTGGTTAGAACTAGTACAGCTGTTTGGCGTGAACCGTGTGAACATGGCTTTAGAACTTATCGCCCCTCTAAAAATATAATTGATTCTGTATGTATGTTACATTTTAGTATATTATGGTGTGTGTAATTGAATATTTGTATGCGTTCGTATAATATAGAAGTATTTACAATTATGTGTTCGTGGACATTTTAAATTTTTGATTGTTACTTTATTCGATTGTTTTAATTATTATATGTTTTTATGCACATTTTTAACTATTTATTTTAATATATCAAAGTAGTAGTAGCAGTAATAATAATAATAATAATAGTAACAAATAAGTAATAATAAATTTAGAGACCGTTAAAATGGGAAAAAAGAAATGTAAGTTTCTATCATACAACTTTTTATGTGTTGTGGCTGGAGATTTGATTGCACATATGTATTATCTGTGTATACGTTCATTTTCAAATAATATTACAAAGTTTTAATACATTTTCGTACTATTTTAAAAAAGTTTATATTAGGGGCATCCCCCGATTCGCTAGTATTATTTACTACTTTGCACTTTGCACCAAGTGTGCTACTTGACCAAAGCTCCATTTTTATTTTTTACATAAAAATAAGGAAAAGATTATTTACACCGTAAAATGAGTATTGTGCAATATGTTCTAATCAATAAGTGTTTTTAATTAGATTGGATCGACTTTTATTGATAAACAAATAAGCAAAAGTGAAATAAAAGGCAAAATATGAAAACCATAGTAGGCTTTTGAAAATATGCATACGAGTTCAAAATTGCAAAGGAAACATTTTTTTCTCATGGCGTTTTTCAAGATTCGATCAAATAAGTTCGTTTTCGGACATTTTCTCTAAAAACGTCAAATTTGACAGGTAATGGAGACCACATGGTTACTTTTGATCAGGTCATTTTTGGTTCTGGAGCAAGCAAAACCTGATGCTGGAAACAAATTCTCCATAAGTCATTCAACCAAAATTTAGAAGAACTAGAAAGTTAGGACATTCTGTTTTAAAGGCGGAATCGCCTTAAATTTGAAATTCACTATATTGAAAAACCGTGGCAGGATACAGTATACTCTCTATCTCTAGCCTTATCTACAGGAAAACTAAAATTAGCGCCATTTGTAGCATCATGGATTAAACTATAATGTCCTAACATCTTCTTTCTATTTATAAGCCAAATGTAATTTTCCTCCTTTCAAGCCTTTGCTTTGTTGGATAAGAAGGGCAAATAGCAACATTACCTTTCTGTAATCTCGATCTTCCTGCCTGTAATTGATGCTAGTTGTAGGAAATATGTTGTATTATACCTAGGCTGAACTGTCACAATCTGATAATTTCTTTTAAGATGTAACCAATTGTTGCCCAAACCATCACAATGATGCTGCTTCCTTGTTGATGCTTTGGTAAAAACGTTTGATTGCTTGCACACTTCAATTTAGATTAATCTAATAGAATGTGGTATTATAATTACCACAATATATTCAAGCAATAGATTAAAGGTTTTTAGTAGACATCCAGAAGACGTTATAGTTTAGACTGCAATTGGAAAGAAAGTATTATGGTATTGTGATCTGCAATAGCTAACAAGATAGTGCAGTCTGGAAATGTACTTGTGCTGACCAGACGTCCAGGTTTTCAGGGATACATTCTGGTTTTTAAGACGTTTGGGCACCTCTGGTCGATTTTGCAAAAAATGTCGAAATTACAAAAACTCATTTCTATGAAACAAAATAGCTCGATTAATAAAAATGATTACATGTTATTTTCTTGGTTGATATGCGTTAATAATAGTATAGTACATATAACAGTATTCTTCCCACCCACGATTTTCTGTTTGACATTTGCAAATTTGAAAAGTATCTGGCAATATAAATGATGGAAAACAAACCTTCAAACTTCAAAAATGTATGTCAAAGTCATTTTGACATAAAAAGCCTCATTTACACAATTTTGAATCCCATTCACACAACTTAAACAGTCAAATATCCATGGCTAGGTCTTATCTAAAAACAACATGAAATTACATTTTAGAATCATAGGAAAATTATACTTCTGCTCATGTTGTAAGGCATCATATATGTAGGAGCCAAAATATCCATAAATTGTAGGGCCAAATTAAGCCGATCTTGTTGGCCAAAAACTCTGAACCTTTCCTCACCATGCATGTTCTATAGTATGCTGTATGTATAGCAATCAAGTTTCTTCTTTTGATTATGCCAATTAAGTAACACTATTATTTGTGTCTATGGTCCTTAAGATTTTGTCTCCACACCTATAGATTCCTTAACTTTTAATTTTATATTTTTTTGAGAATTTTTGATCATACATTCTCATGGTTACCATTGTTTTTTCTGATTATTTTTTATATTTTTACTAGCTAATAAAAATAAAGGAGAGACTTCTCAAGGCCAAGGGGCAGCCCAACAACAGTCACAACAAACTACACAACCACAACAACCGCAAGTACCAAGTCCTTCTAGTGAAGCACCCCAACTGCAAACCTCAAAGGGAGATAAAAGTAAGAAACATGCAAAGACTCAACAGCAAGCAAGTCCCCAACAAGAGCAACCTGTTCAACCACCACAGCCAAGTCCACGTGTGCAAGAACAAAGACCATCAGAATTACCTGTACAAGGAGCTTGGCAGCAAAGAGAATCTCAGCGACAGAGATCCGAACAAAGAGAATCACCAAGTAGTACTCATTCGCCCTCCCCACAACCGCAACAGGCACAAGGACGTGGAAGAGGAAGAGGAACACAACAGTTTCAACAAAGGGAATCGCCGCGTCATTCACCTTCTCCTCAACCACAACAACAAGGGCGTGGAAAAGGAACACAGCAAAGGCGACAGCCACAGACACCATCTGCTCAACCACAACAACAGTTTCCGCAAGTACAGCCTCCGCCTGGTTTCCAACCAGGTACACCTCATCAAATGCAGTCACCAGGACTTCCTCAGCAACCACAACAGCTTTCACGACCTCCACCAGGTTTTACACCGCAATATCAACAACCTCCATTAGGAAGCCCTCAGCAAGTACCAACAGACCAGGGTTCTTGGAGGATGACACAACAAGAAATTCCCCCTTCACAGATTCAGCAACAACCACGAGGTGTTCAAGGGCCTTGGGGAACGAAAGGGGTTGAAGCTGCACTACCACAGTTACAACCTCAACACCAACTGCAACAACCACCTCAGCAACAACCACCTTGGCAACAACATCAGCAACAACCACTTCGGCAACAGCCTCAGCAGCAACCACCTCGGCAACAACCTCAGCAACAACCACCTCGGCAACAACATCAGCAACAACCACCTCGGCAACAGCCTCAGCAGCAACCATCTAGGCAACAACCATCTCGGCAACAACCTCAGCAACAACCTCAACAACCACATCCTCAGCAAAAAGCTACAGTAAGGAATGTATTCATACTAGTTCAACCATAGCAATTTTTCCGTTATACAGTAAATTCCCTTTCTGAGTTGGTCACAAATCTAATATGTTTTAGAAAGCTTGCTCTTTTGTTATTAGTAATGCTTTTATTTATTGGCATATAATGAGGTGTTTTAATGTGATAGAAATTTAAAAGCAATGGGAAATAAAAAATACATTGCTAACTGACAATGTAGTTAACAATATTTTATCCAACTGGTTCTTAGAATTATCCAAAAACAGTATATTGCACAAGAAAAATACAAAGGCAGCTTTGTTTGCTAAATTGAATGTAAATTACAAAAACATTAGAATCACTTTTTCAACAGCATCATATTTAACCAAAGTTAAATCTTTTAGAATTTGTGCACTTAAGAAGTAACAATCTGTCATAATTTTGTATGGTAAGTGTTCAGTATACTTTTTGATTATGATACAGTCATTTTGAGTAAACTATTGACAGCCATAGACATTAAATACTTATAGACCAACTGTCAGGGCTGCAACCTGCAGCTTTATGGCAGCCATATTATTTATTCCTTTAAAAGCGGGAAATTCGAATTGCTACACTTCATTCCTGAATAGTAACTAATATAAATACTCAATAAAAATAAGGCAGAAAGATTTCAAAAGATTTATATTTAGGTATATAAATCATCTTTACAATACAGTTTGTAACATTCTCAATTTTGAGCAATTTGTTCTTGTATATTTTAGAATGCTAAGATTCAAAGCCATCAGTTTAATAGGTGAGTTTTTTTAACAGCAACCTAATCACACACTTATTTATTACAAGCAACTTAAAGGTCCATTAACTATTAAAATTAATTTATTAACAAAAGAATCGCTCGATAGTTCTATTTTATGTTAAAACTTAAAACCACGTGGAAAGAGGCAAGAACCAAAAAGTAAACAAATTTAACGTATGAAACTTTACAACTCTCCTTTTATAACTGACAGAAAAGTTATAAACATGGCGCCGATTCTGCCTAGAAAATTTCCCCCAACCAAACAATGCATTTCAACCTGACAGCTGGTCTATAAGTATTTAATGTCTCTGTTGACAGCATGTAATCACTGCTGCTGGTAATGGGTCAGCAAGATTACTGCTCATGGGCACAAGCAATAAATAAAGCATGACCTATAAGAACAAGGGAAATAAAAACAATTGCCGTGTAAACTGTTTTCTTATTTCTATTTTGTTTGTAAGCTGATTCGCCCTCCATCCTTCTTTCATGCTTTTCCATAGTCTATAAACTGTTCTCTTACTGATTCCAAGACATTTCAATTTTTGGCAGCTCTATGCATGCTAATTTGAAGTTCTTTTTTGCTCAATTTTAAGAATTTAGTTTTTAGAATAAAACATGCATAGATTGATGTGTCATTTTGACAGTTATAAACTTAACAATGAAGTGTCTTTTTGTCAAAAAGGAAAACAATAATAATGGTGGCGATTTTAAGTTTGCCTCTTTGCACTGCTCCAAGAAATCAGTGAATCACTACTAGAATTCTACGTTTGATATACTTTAACGTTATTTTTCACAATTCTGCTTTGAGTTAAGATTTTATTTTAAACAAAAGCATTTAAATAACAATGCCATTTGACATTTAATCACTATCTTTTACAGGCCTTCTTTTCATGCAACTAAAAAGTTTCTTGACAACAAATTAGGCAAAATCAATATCAAACGAATTGTTGTGATTTGCATTAATTTAAATTGAATCAAAAACCAACGCATAGAAATGGAAATATTGGCTACACAAGCTTGCAGTCAGAAACTAATAGCTGAGAAAGATCAAATTTTGAATATTTTGGTTTAGTTCCTTTCTAGCTTAAATTTTATATGACTATTTACATAAAAATTCTAAGTTTTGTAATTTTTTTTCATTTGAGCGTTATTTTCTTGAAACAATGTAGTTCTGCAGAAATCCATATTTTTGTAGATAATATTATTTATCCAAAGAATACAGGGTGGTCCAAGATTCCGCTCTAGTAACATGATAGCTTTATGTTAGTAAATAGAAACAAATTAAGAGCAGAAAGTGACAGTGCTTCTGGAAGCATAATCTAAAAATATAAACACTCTGTATATTACTTCATTTTTGGATTTCTTATTAAGTTTAGAATCAGTTTTATTAATCATATGTTTGGTCTAAATTGCACCATTTTTGAGATATTTCTATTTCTTTGAAAAAATTTACTTTTGCATTGTTCTAAAGAGTTTGAAATATCTCTGGAACTAAACGGGATAGGCAGATATGGTTTGATCATTGTGTTAAATATATGCTGCTACATCAATTGTGTTGCAAATAATATTGTTAAAGATTGCTATGATCCCATTCTGGATCATTGAAAATGAAGATCTTTAATTATGATATTTTTAAATAGAACGGTATAAAAATTTTCGTATAATCAGACGCAAAATTAAATTTTTTTTTGTTTTTATTTAACACTCTTTGGGTTGATTTGCTTTGGTTTAACTGTATTTGCCTATCCTGTTTAGTTCCAGACATATTTCAAACTTTAGAACAACGCAAAAGTAAATTTTTCCAAAGAAATAAAAATATCTCATAAACGGTGCAATTTAGACCAGACATATGGTTAATGAAAATGATTCTAAACTTAATAGGAAATCCAAAATGAAGTAATATACAGGGTGTTCCATTTGAAAAAATAAAGTAAGGTACTGTCACAAATAAGTCGAACGCCCTATATAGTTCAGAATATTTTTAGATTATGCTTCCAGAGGCACTATCTCGCTTTCTGCTCTTAATTTGTTTCTATCTCCTAACATAAAGTTATCATCTTACTAGAGCGGAATCTTGGACCACCCTGTATATGTAAATAGTTTTCAACAGATCTGGAAATGTACACCCATTCATTATTTTTAAAGATATAATAAATTATAAAGTGTTGAAGGATTATAAATAGAGAAAACAGAACTTAGAAAGTGATATGAGCTTTACATTAAATTCTACAAATATCTCCCATCTTTGGAAAAAATTGTATCCTATCTTGAGTTCTATATACCTAATATAATCCTATCTACCTCTTCAAATGTTTATAATCTCTTAAAACATTTGTTAAGCTTTTCTCTATGAATACTTGTTTTAAACAAATTTTGTATTTTGTTTGACATTGACATTTTATGCCAAACAAAATACAAAATTTGGTTTTAATATTTTACGCAGTAATGGATTTGCATAAAAGTAAAACGATCCATATTCAGAATATTCGTAATATTAAAGTATTTCGCCCTAGAAATGTGAGGGTGAGTTTCTTTCCATTTCCCTTCTACTCTTTTTTTAAAATTAATTTACTTTTCATGTTTCTAGGGAGGCCCAAAAGAGAAAGGTCCACAACCATCTACTTCACAGCAACCACTAACACCATCTCAAGGACAACCATCAGGTGGTCAAGCACCACTTGATCTGGCTATACCAAAAAGAAAAAAATTAAATTCTGCAGGCACTGCAGGAAGAAGAATAGTTATAGAAACAAATCATCTAGCGCTGACAATAAAAAAGATGGATCGTATAATACATTATGATGTGGTTATAGAACCTGATACACCAAAAAAGAATTTAAGAGCAGTTATGGAAGAATTCCGGTTACGTTTTTATCCTGACCGGTATCCAGCTTTTGATGGATCTAGAAACCTGTACAGCTCACCGGAATTACCATTTGGACAACAAATCACAAGAACGGTGGAAATTAGAGATGACGACCGGACCAAATCCTATAATGTTACAATTAAATTTGCTTCTTTGGTAGATTTATCAATTTTAAACAGATACTTTCAGGTAAGTCTAATAAGTTTGATCTCTAATGTGGTAGCTTTTATGTCATTATTAAAAACAAAAAAAGTTAATTGTTATTCTTTTTAGCTGTAAAGTATTTGAATGTATAAACATACAACTTACATGCATTTGGTCAACTAAAATAAAACTGAATTAAATATCATTATATGAATAATCAGTTGTTATTATAGTAAATGGTAATAAATAATTAAAGCAACAGTAATATAGACAATGTTGCAAATTATCACAAATTTACTTGATGTTTAAGCAGATTTGATAACCTATGCTTGATACAGTTCTGTTTTTTCAAGATAATTGTATGACATGCATTGCTGAATTTGATAGTTCCATATTATTATTAAAATAATTCCATTTTCTATCAAAACTAAACATGGGTGCAAAATAAACAGGCGATTAAATATTTTTTTATTTCTTTTGCTCTTTAGCTTGTAACAATATTTGGAGTAGTAATTTCACTTCGAAAATCAAACTTTTGCAAATATATTGAAATGAATAAAATAAATAAAATTTTGTTATAGCTGTTTTCTTAATTTATATCCCCATAATGCATTCCCAGTGAGGTTTTTAAGAGAATCAGAATCTGTAAGAAAAAATGGGGGTTGCCATAAAAAAACATTGATGACATCATCGAGGATAAGTGTGGGCGATGCACAGAGAATTTTTTATTTAAAGTGTTTCTCAGCTGGTGTTTGCACTGTATAATTACTACCTTAGCAATGTTAAATATATGAATGTCTAAAGTGTTTATTTAGAATATTTTCTAGGAACTTCTAAATGGTTTAAAACAGTACGTTTGGTATAGCAGAGTTGAAAGTATTCCTTGTGTTTGCTGAAAAGATATTTAATGGCTCGTTTATTTTGCACCTGCATGTATTAGCATCTTATCTACTGTTGGTCCAGCCGATCTTTGAACACACGTCATCAAGCGCCTGTAGTAAATATGGACAAGTAATACTTATATTCTTATATTCTTCTTACTATACATAGTGGGATAATAAAGGATAGAAAATGAATGATATTTGCCATTCCAGTACTGTGCTAGTCAGTAATTTGTGACGTGTGTTTAAAGATCAACTGGACCAACTGTATGTATATAAAATTGTAGGTTTTATTTTGTTTTATATTACATAAAATATAATTCATAATAATTCTAATGTAATATTTTGTGAGTTAAGTATACTATCTGATTGCCAAACAAACAAATCAGCAGTGTGTATCAGGCATAAATCTGTGAAGAATAAGACGATCGCTACAAATCACTTTCGTTTTAAAAATAGGTTTTGATTTGCTAACTCTTAAGATATGATACAATGAACAGAATGCCTTAGGTTTTAATAACAGTTATCTAATAAAATCAATTTAGTTTAACTATACAGTTTAATGTTGGTAATATTCTTTATTATTGAAGGACTCCTTGAAAATCTCTTCAAGCTGTGTTAGATGTTTTAAATATGATTTTAGAGCATCATTAAGGCATCCTACATCACTACATAACTTGTGTAATAAGAGATTTATATTTTATAAATGCCCTCTTAAATTTGTCCATTATTTAATGGAAACCTCTCTTGGATTCTAAGAAATTTAAATGAATCTATAAGACATTTGCTAATCTCATCATACTTGTTTTTTGTCGTTGAGTAATATATCACACTAATTATTAAACATTCCAGAATTGACATGCATTTATCTACTTGGGTTTAATCGCAGGCTATAAATCAATAACACAATATTTTTGTCTTCTGGATGGGAGAGTGTTTCATTAAAATAATCTCTATTTTGCAGTTATTTTTCAAAACTGAAAATAATATTTGTTTTGTAGGGTTGTGGCGAAGGGCTAGGTGTGGTAAGTATAGATCTGCTTTATTAAAGCACATCTGTAACTAACGAGAATTCCAAACAACCTTTTTTCTTTTTTTCTTTTTTCTGATCTGAATAACACTTGTGTTAAACATCTGTAATAACCTAAAGAACAAGTCTTGAGTTTTAGAAACTAGAAACTTTCTTTTTTTTTGAAGTACATGCTTCTTAAAAAGTGTATACTCTATTCAAATGCTTTATGTAAAACCTAAATAGGCCATATACGCCGTTGGTAATGTACTGAATCTGCTCTGCTGTTCCACAGGCAAAGGTGACAAGGATATTTAGTATAACTGCCTTGCATTCCCATCAAAAAACCAACCATCTTAAAATCGCCTATTACTGGCCAATTGTATTCTGTATATTTTAACTTTTCAAGTATCATCTTCACACTATCATAACTTTCCTTGAACAATATGGAATGTGCTAGGGGAAGACTCGGCAATTGGTTTCCGTTATGAAGAAGAACCGCTTTTAAGCTTTTTGAAGAGCTATCGATGAAAAGCCGCCAATCAGATGGGACGAATGGCATTCCAATTTCTTCGAACAAATCAGTCACGTTATTACAGTAACAAATACCGGCTTCTGTTGTGAAAAAACATGAAAAAATTTTATGTCGCTCTCGTTGATCAGTTATTTTCACATCATCTTCAAGCAAATTCCATTGCTTTAATCGTGAACCTAAAACCTCTGCTTTGCTCTTGGGTAGGTTAGGGCTCGTACTAAGTCATTGAATTCAGCTGAGCTTATGAAATGTGGTCCAAAACTCTGCGACTTTAACATGAATTCACTACCATCGGTGTTGGTTAGTGGTGCACTGGATTCTGTTGAACTTTGTGAAGATTGAACTGCGAGGTTATCTAATTCCGAACGTGATGGAATAGGAAAATTTTCATCATGAGGTATGTATCGGAGATGACGTTGAAGGAAGATCAGGATAATAAATCTTTTCAGCATTTTCACCAGATCGATGCTTACTTGGATTAACGATACAAAAATAACAGTCTTGCACATGATCACTAGGTTTCCTC
The DNA here is from genome assembly GCA_011009095.1 of Ignelater luminosus. Lineage (NCBI taxonomy): Eukaryota > Metazoa > Arthropoda > Insecta > Coleoptera > Elateridae > Ignelater > Ignelater luminosus. Next base: position 38,914 of record VTPC01007641.1, read on the forward strand.
CAAAGTTTTGGCATCGCAAACTTCATGTGTCGTTTTTCTCCTCTATACCAGGCTAGAAATAACAAAATAACAACTAGTGTAATTCAAATTTGCTCGACATTTGTAAAACTTTTATATTTCAGTTTTTTACCTTCCAATGTATTTTTGCAATTAACGCAGGCAAAGTGAGGTACCCAATTTTTATCTTGATTTCGGATTTTCAGGTTATAATAGGCTTCGTAAGCTTCGCAAAGTTTCAAATTTGTTGCCAAAGCAAATTTCTTACTCCTTACTTTAATAAATTCACCAC
>VTPC01007641.1:39302-65363 GCA_011009095.1 Ignelater luminosus
AAATTTTTTTTTTGTTGACTTGTGTAATAATACCTACAAGCAACCAAAAAGCTCTCTTGGTTAATTTTAAAGCATTTGAACAGAGTATAATTTATTCAGTTTTGAATACTGTCAAGGGTTGGAATTGTAAATGCAGATATATTCTTTCATTAACTGACTGCATTGAGATTTCTCATATTTGAACATTTAATACGAGTTATGTAATTATTTCAATGAGCAGTAATTCTTATCACTTAGCAGTTTGTTTAAAGGGCTGGTACAAGATATTCAAATTAATAATTTTGTACTGTTTAGACAAAGGATTTACAGTTTTTAAAGAATGTTAAGTTTTGATAAAAAAAATTATTAAATGAAATTAAGGTAATATCTTTCAAGATTTGGCTTTCAGTATGAATCTTTAAAAGTGATGGATAATCTAACTAAATTCATGAAACCACTGATTAAATTAGAATTTTGTGGTGGTAATCTTGTTGCAATATTTAGGAAACTTTCAATCTTTTCTAAAAATGTAATTTTGATCTAAGTGGGAACATCACAAGTCTTATAGTCAGTCTATTAAAAACATTTATGGCATTTAATGATAAATTATTATTAGAGAATGTATTATGTGCTTTAGCCAAAATATATACAGTATGTCCACATTTTGATGCTCACTATTGGGATCTCGAAAATTGTAAGAGATACGAAATCAGTTAAATTAGAAAAGATTTGGCTATTTTACAGATTAGTTTACTTATGCTTTTGTTTTTTTTTAAAAAGTTTATGGCTTGCTAGGTATTTGCTAAAAACGAAATTCTAATTTTTTTTTTTTAATAAAAAGCATTTCTCATTCAGTGTGCCATGGCTTTAAACATATGAAAATCATTGATTTTTGTCAGATAAATTACGTTTGTTATGTAACAATTACTAAAACAAAACAAAAGACGCTTTTAAGATACTTTCTTGAGCATTCATAGATAGCATCAAATAAGCAGCTAATGCCCTATAAAAGCATATTTATTTTGTTTTAGCAATTTTTGCATAATAAATGAATTTCTTTGATAAAACTCCACGACTTTGTGTGTTAGATGTCATGGCACACTATGATGAAAAATGATTTTCACTTCATAACTCGGTAAAACAAAAGAATAGCTATGTCAAACCATGTATCACTGAAAAGCATTTAAGCCATGGAATATGGAAATCAAGTAGGCATTCCATTAGAAAAAACTTGGATTTACGTTTCACCGTTGAAGTAAAACAAGACAGTTGCGAAAATAATTTTTTTGTGTTTTGGAATAAATTCTATAAAACACCCTCTTTTCTGTTCTTTTCTATCTTTGCTCGTTCCCAAGATATTTCACTTTAAAAAAATAAGATAATTTTGTTTTTAGCAAATATCTAGTAAGCCGTGAACTTTTTTAAAAAACAAAAGCATAAGTAAACTGATCTCCAAAATAGCCAAATCTTTTCTAATTTAAGCGACTTCGTATATCTTAAAATTTCCGAGATTGCAATAGTGAGCGTCGAAATGTGGACACACTGTATATGTGTACCGTTTTTTTTCTAATATTGACGTATACTAGGTATATCCACATTTGTAATAGAAAATACAATTTTAAGCATAAGGCGCAAGCTAAGTGCTGCAAAAAGGCTGAGTGTCTGAAAAGAGACAGTGCAAATGTATTGAACAAAATAAGGAAAACCATTAATTTACTGTAAATTTTGAGAATCATTTTGACAGATGTCAAATTACATAAACGAAAAACTTGTATAGGGGAGTCCAAGCTCATAGGCGCATAGGGAATTGCATTGGTTGGAAAGAGTACACTGGAGTCACTTGTAGTGGAAATGAGAAACAATGCTAGAGAAACAGATGAATTAATGCATATCAAAAACAAAGCAAGCGCTTGCGAATGGTGGAGGTGATTTTTGTTTCTATCTGCCAATTTAGCCCAAAACACTAAAGATGGCTGTGATTGACAAGTATTAGATAATATTATGAACTAGACTAAATTAATTAATTAATTAAATTAAAATAAACATACATGGTCTACAATACAAGAAAGATGTAGTCATAGTGCTTCCAATTTAACAAATCAACAGCATGGTCAATGCTTATCTAAAAACAACATGAACATATGGTTGTGTGCAAAAGAAGTGAGTCAGCAGTTTGAAATCTGTTTATTCTAAGGGCATTTTCTGACTACTTGATAATGAAATTACCCTACTTTTTCCTGCACACTACCTTACGGATAACTTACTACCACAATTGGGTTTATTGAAAGTGTGTGCAGCGTTAATAAGTTAAGTTCTGTAATCCTAGCCCGAATACTAATTAGACTAGAATAGGTAAAAACTGGACAGTAAACCTGGAATTATGGTACTTCAAAAAAAACCAATTTTAATGAAGTTTAGTAATATGCAATGGGTTTTGAATAAAGTAATAAGCAAAAATTTATACATATTTAATATGTCACTTCGTGAAACTCTGTGTATTCTCTATTCTGTTTCATTATTAACTATATAATATGCATGCATGCATGCATTTTCTTGACTAACCAGTAATTCTATCAAAAAGGAATGCTGTAGATCTTGAAAATACGTAACAGAATACGTGTAGTTTTAAAACATTAATATTGTCTGCAAATATGCACAACTGTATAACAGAAAATGCAGCTTTTAAGGTATTAAATGAAATCAAATTGAAATATGAGCTTTTACGAGATTGTAGAGGAGGAATTGTGAAACATTTCTGTGGGTATAATCCAAAATTAAAAACATTAGTTTACAATAAATATAAATACATATACACATGTGATTGATAGTATAAAGATTTTCTTGGAAAATTGTCTAAATTGAAGAACAAGATGTTGCACTTCAGTTGATGATAGTTATTGCACTTCCTTGAGAATAGTGCTTGTAATTATAGTCAGTACTCTAGGCTTGATTCCAATAAGCACACCTTGGATTAATGCAAATGCTCATCTCACAAGGTAAACTCAAGTCACCCGTTTTCTTACCTTATTTTTAAGTTACGTCTCAACTGCATATAAAACATTAAAGCATTTGTTTGAGTAGAACTGAAGTTCAAGTTCCACTTGAGTATTGACTATAAATATGGGCTTAAGATTTTATCAATACTCAAGTAAAGTTGAAAGTGAAATCTTAGTAGACATTAGACATTATTTTTATCTGGATAATTTATCTAGATGGATCAAATCTAGATAATACACAACACTGGTCACAAGATTTGCGAGTTGTGTATATAACTCACATCCCTAACCTACACACAGGAGATTTGGAATGTGCATGCGTGAGTGATTTTTGCACTTGGTGAAAAATCTGGTTGCATATTATTGAAAGTTTGTATAATACGAATTTCGGAACGCCAGAAAAGTAAGCCCCTCCCTATGGCCAAGGATGCCCATTCAGGGCAATATGGATTTACGACAATCTGGGGGATGAAATTTTGCAAATGTTATATTTATGTAAAAATTTATACACAAATCTTTGTTAAAATTTACTGCTGTGTAAAACGATGCTAAGTGAAGAAATCACTTGTGCATGCATATTTCAAATCCACAGTGTGTGAGTTATAGATGTAGGTTATTACAAGTACCTTTCATAGGCTTCCTTGCAATTATCCCAATTGTTTCTGGTCTTTAATAGTGTCTGCCTCCAGAGTATTTCATAGTTTCTACTTATGATGTGTGCATTAGACAATTCCTGCATTTGGTGAGATACCTTTGACACCTATTTTTGCTAGGGATCATCTCTTATCCTTGTCACTCAAATAATAATCTAGATTTGAAGTAACAAGAATAAAAATAACTGTCAGAGGTATGTTACCAAATGTAATGCAAGAGTTATTACAAAATAATAGGTAGTAGGAGATATATAGGGAAATAGTGTGTCATTGTAAAAAAATGTGTATGAACATGGTCATTAGTCTCAATAGTTTTGGAGATATAGCTATTTGATGAATGTTGACACTGCACTTTATCTTGTTTCAGTATATTATTACTGTTAAGAAAAATCAATAAGGTGGTATTTTTAACATTTAATGTTTATATATTAGCGTGACCGTAAAAAATTTTTTTCAAGTAAGCATTTGATAAGGTCCCTTTCACCTAAAAAATAAGTTTGGCATACGTTTTAAGGTTAGATTATAGTGAAATAGCGTGCCTTGAGAGGCTTATACAGGGCTTTCATTTGAAAACTTTCCACCTTGAATAACTTTAATCAGTAAAATTATCAAAAATTTCTGAAACACCGATTTTGTTTTGAAGGGACACATTTACCTATTCTAATCAGTTGGAAAACTTCCACCCTTCCCCCCAACCACTCCCTCCCCAAAATTTTAAATGGCACTACCTTATGTGTGATATATCATTTTAAAGGGTATAGAATTCTCAATCTTTTACATTAAAGAAAATTAAAATCGGTTGAGGCGTTTGTGAACAAGAGACAGAAATGTATTTAATTAAAATTCTGGAGCTGGGGTGTTGGGGGGAAGGTGAAAGTTTCCCAACTGATTAGAATAGGTTGTTAAATGTCTCTTTAAAAACAAAATCGACTTGTTTCAGCCATTCTTGATAATTTACTAATTAAAGTTAGTCAAGGTGGGAAGTTTTCAAATGAAAGCCTTCTCAAGGCACACTGTTTCACTATAGTCTAACTTTAAACGTATGCCAATCTTATTTATTAGACAAAAGGGACCTTATCAAATGCCTCCCTGAAAAAATTTTTTTTTACGACCACCCTATTATATACAGTGTGTCCAAGATAAGGATGCACAGCATGGGGATCTTGCAAATAGTAAGACTAAAACCACTTTTCTATTGCCACTTTTTGTTCTCTATTAAAATACGCTAACAGAATTCCTGTACAACGTTTCGGTTTCGAGTAACCATCATCAGCCTCATTTTTTTAAATAAGCGAAAAAACAATTGAAAATTGTTTTGGATAGCTCTTGTTGTCACAATTTTAATGATGTAAACATGATAGGGTTATTTTGATTTCTTATGCTATAAATTAATGGATTCTGCAGTACTCTGGCCTGCACGATCACCTAATCTTACACTGTTAGATTTCTTTTCTCTGGGGTTATGTCAAGAATCATGTGCTCAACCAAAATTTTGAAGATGAACAGCAGTTATTACAGTTGGTCACAGCAGCGTTCAACACAAAAAAATCAAAACCAAAATAACCCTATCATGTTTACATCATTAGAATTGTGACAACAAGAGCTATTCAAAACAATTTTCAATTGTTTCTCCACCTATTTAAAAAAATGAGGTTAATGATGGTTACTCGAAACTGAAATGTTGTACAGGGATTTTGTTAGTGTATTTTAAAAAAGAACAAGAAGTGGCAGTGGAAAAGTGGTTTTAGTTTTCTGATATCTCTTCAAATAAATAAAAGAAAAAATAATAATGAAAATTGAGAAATCTACTTTGTTTTTAAATATCTCTGAAACTATCCAAGATATCTAGATTTTGCAAACACCAACAAAAAGGTCCTATAAATAGCCAACTTTCATCCCATTTAACCGATTCTGTATCTCTTACTGTTTCCAAGATCCCCCTTATCTTGGACACACTGTATACATAAATACGGCAGTCTACACATCTGCTATAACAACTTTCATTTTTATAAAAACTTATTAACAAATAATTTCTGAAATATTGTAATTCCTACTATTTTTTTAATATATAGGGCGCTGGTGATGGAAATCAACACATGCTTACACCCCAAGAAGCTATCCAGTGTCTTGATGTCGTTCTTCGTAGTGCTCCAGCATTGCGTTGCGTACCAGTTGGACGTTCATTCTTTACAAAGCCACGTGATCGTATAATAGAACTGAGTGGTGGAATGGAGATGTATTATGGTTTTTATCAATCGGCTATTCTTGGATGGAAACCATTTCTCAATGTTGATGTGGCACATAAACCTTTTCCTAAGGTTTTGAATATTATAGATTTGGTTAAAGAACTTTGTGAATGCAGTATGGATGCAGAATTGACTGGTAGAGATTATGAAACAGTTGATAAATTCTTAAGAAACTTAAAAGTACAATATGAAATACCCACTCATCCTGCTAGCAAACGAGTAGTACGGATTAATCAATTAGACAAATCAGCAAGCAGAGCAAGATTCAGAAATGAGGATGGACGTGAAATGACTGTGGAATATTATTTTGCTAATGTAAAATCTTATCCACTACGATATCCTCACATGCCATGTCTTTGGGTAGGTAGCAGAACAAGAGATTCAAAAATACTTTTTCCAGCAGAATTATGTACTTTAGTAGAAGGGCAAGTAAGTTAAATAAACTGATAAAGTTTTATATTTTAATAAGTATGTATTTATGTTTGAAAGGTAACAAATCGAGCTATGACTCCTGATCAAACTAGTAAAATGATCAAAGTAGCAGCAACTCCGACAACCGTTCGTAAAAATAAAATAATGAGTGCTGTAAAAGCAGCTCAATTTAATAGAGACCCAACTGCTCAAATAGAATTTGGAATTTCGGTTAGTGAAGAATTTGCAAAAGTTCCTGCTCGTGTTCTTAATGCACCACCTTTGGGATATGCTACTCGAAATGTAACACCATCAAGGGGTGTTTGGCGAGCTGACAAATTCAAAAATGGAAAAGCCTTGCTCAAGTGGTGTATTATTTGTGTTGATGGTCGTACACGTATGCAAGCTTTGCAAGAATTTGCAGATATGGTGAATGCATTTTTTAAAGTTTTATCTTTTTCATGTACAATATAATGTACTTTAATTATAGATGATTAGTCAAGGAAAACTAGTAGGTATGGAAATTGCTAAACCTACTATTAACGTGATAACACTTCAGCGTGGTAGACAAAAAAGAGAACTTGAAGACCAGTTCTCAAGAGTCAAGGGCGTGGAACTAGTTGTAGTTGTAATTCCAGATGATAAAGATACCTACAATTATGTTAAACAAGCAGCTGAATTATCTGTTGGTACTCTAACCCAATGTGTTCGTGGAAAAAACGTTTTCAGGTATGTATAGCTGTATGAAACCAAAATGCAGCAGACTGTGTCTTATCATTTATTGATTACTACCTTAAGATTATAGTTGGCTAGTATTATCCCTTGTACTAATTATCCCGTTAGATCTGTTTCACCAGACATGAAAATGACAGGTGTCCGTAGACAAGGTGTTGAGGAGCATCATATTTTTTAATTGCATTTAAATGGCATACCACACAGTTTATTGCATTCTGTGATGAATAAAGAAACTGTGCATAAACAGCTCGGAATCTTAATTATTACTAGATTTATATTATAATTTTCCTGTGAGTTGTTGATGTTAGTGTTATAATTTGTATTTTGTAAAAACAGCATTCACACTACAACATTCTGATTACCCTATGTTAGTGCATGCACGCATAACAAAAGAGAGCAAGCTAACCTCTTATAAGGCAAGGTGCTCACACACACTGTCCATAAAGCTTATATGAAAAGGAACCATCTTGAAAATACTGGCATCATTTATAATCTGTGTACTTGATAATGATAAGTTATGTTGATATAGAGTCGACTGAATAATTATATATCACTAAATTTATTTTGAAAATTAAATTTTTAAAAACACTATCATGTTTAATAATTTTCTAAATTTCAGGCCAAAACCAGCTACAGTAGGAAATATCTTATTGAAGATCAATGCTAAATTGAATGGTGTAAATCATACACTTGCTGAACGTCCTCCATGTCTAAATAGACCATGTATGATAATGGGAGCAGATGTCACACATCCTAGTATAGAAAGTAAGGGAACTTTGCCGAGTGTAGCTGCTGTAACTGCTTCACACGATCCCCAAGCTTTTCAGTATAACATATGTTGGCGTTTGCAACCACCAACTCAAGAAATAATTACTGACTTGGCAAATATTGTTAAGCAACACTTATTATTTTTTTACAAGAAAAACAATCAGATGAAACCAGAACGAATCATTTTCTTTAGAGATGGAGTGTCAGAAGGGCAATTTCAAACTGTGCTCAATGCTGAAGTACATACTATTCGTCAGGCTTGTACAATGGTGCAAAAAGACGGAATGTATAAACCAAAAATTACATTCTTGGTCGTGCAAAAACGACATCACACGCGCTTTTTCCCAACAAACGACAGAGATTCTGACGATAGAGATAGAAATTTTAACGTTCCTGCAGGTACGATTGTAGATACTGAGATAACACATCCAACTGCGTTGGATTTTTATTTAGTATCTCATGCAAGTATTCAAGGTGTAGCTCGTCCAACTAAGTATCGTATATTATGGGATGATAATGATATGAATGAAGATGAAGTGGAGCAATTAACTTATCATTTATGCCATATGTTCACAAGATGCACCCGTTCAGTTAGTTATCCAGCACCTACATATTATGCTCATTTAGCAGCTGCTCGTGCAAAAGTTTATTGTGAACAAAGGCAAATTAATATGAATAATTTAGAATTTGAACAACAACAGCTGGCTATAAAACCTGAAGTTATAAATGCTCTGCCTATGTTCTTTGTATAAATAATAACACTGGACTGTTAAGTCAAAAACTATTGATTTATTTTGTTATTTGCTTAGCTTTTTCCATATGTATTTCTGAGGTATGTAAAGAAAGTAAATCCCTATGTAACGTAAGAACAATGCTGTTTAGAGAGAGAGAGAGAGAGAGAGAGACATAGGAATAAGTCAAATATTTTATTCAAGAATTTGATTTGCAACTTATAAAAAGATTTATTGTTATTAATTGAGTATGCCCCTTACATTTAATTGTTTTTTATTTGTAACACAGTAGACTAGTATATTATTATTTCCCTTATAACTATAGAGTTATTATTATGTAATCCTTTCTTATTAAGTTTTGCCCAAACATCTTATGTTATTTGCAGCAAAAAATTATTAATAATCTCTAATCTAGTCCTAGTGTCCTAAGTGCTATACTGATGTAAAATCGCTACTGAGCAGTGAACTAATTGGAAAAATGTTTGTATAATACACTGATGAGATTAGATGACTGGTACTTTTTTGCTTAAGTATTGTATGTTAATTATAATAACGGGGATTTAAAGTTTGTTTCTTGAATATAGAAGTGTAGACAATTATCATATCTTTACAAGTCAACTAAAACTAATTTTTGATATTTTATTCTAATTCATGCTTTTATTTTGCTGGCGAGGAGTATATGTACTGTTTATATTTACAAAAGATATCAAACAAATAATATTCCTAGACTTCTATATTTAAAAAAAAACTACATGCTTTCTTTACAGGCTGTTGTAATTTTTAATTTTGCAGTATAGAAAGTTTACTGGGTGCCCACTGGCAGTAAAGAAATTTTAAATTTTCATTACTTGTTTCTAAGTTTTAAATCAAATAATTTAAAAATTATCTTACCTACCATTAGGCATCCATCATAATAATACAATAAAGTTTAAAAATATCTAAGTACTAAATAGTTTAACTTGACAACAGACTTGTTAACTATTAAAACATAATATAGGTATTACTTGACAGATGTTAGTTGAGTCAAGCCAGGATGTGCAAATGTCCTATATTTGGGGCATAAGGAACAGCATACATTACTTGTTTTAAATGTGGTGGTGCAACTAGAAAAGTTTCTATTTTGTACACCTACTCGGTACCTTAAGCAATACAAGAAAATTTCTAATACCAGAATAGTACAGAAATTATCTGTTTCAAGTCTGCTATGCACAAAGTGTGATTCAATTAACAGTTGTCACATCTGTAATTACTGAATAGTTATAATTTCTACTTTTGTAATTAATATGATAGCATATCTTTTTTAAAAAAGTTTGTTGTTAAAAAGTTGCTTGCACAATGTACATTATACAGTTGTTTTGACAGACTAAATATGTATTAATGAAAATGCTAAAATAAAGGATTACTTCTTGGTTAGCCTTTTGTAAAATTTCTTTTGAGAATTGCGTTAATGTATTATTACATTCTGTTGTGAACTTTGAGAAATAGAAATATTCGTATTATAATTTTTGTTTGAAGGTAGTAAATGGAAACTAGGACTCTCAATTAAATATCTCGTATGCAACGTTCATATTTTTATTTCCTAATTTTATGTAGTGACTCTGGCACTAAAAATTGTATAGTTACAAACGGACTTTATTTAAATTATGTTTATGTAGAATTGGATGTACCCAACATCTTCTTGCTTTGCGTTGGTTGCATTTTATATTACCAATCTGGTACTGCCTCTTTAACACCACACAAGCTAAATTATCTAAACTAATAACATCCATAATTATATAAGCTACAAAAGGCATTATTAAACCAACACTTCAAAGAATTTCATTTTCACATTTGCCTGGAGTTGTAATAACTAAATATTTTTGTTTTTATTTTAATTGCACAGTTTGTAGGTTTGCAGCTTTTTACAAATAAACCTAATAAAAACCAATTTTACGACATTTTGGGTTATAGCAGAATTATACAATTAAAAATAGGAAATTAGAATTGAAGTGGAGGTATTTGCAGTTTGCATGCTTAACTTCACCACCAGAGTCGACAACAAATTTCTAATGTAAACACCTACAAGTGGTGCCATGTACTTAACACGAAATTCATACTTCGTTTCCTGTATCAACACATGATTGGCATTGTAATAAAATAGTACAGTACATTTTTATATTATAGAATCTAGAGTAGGCCTTGACATGATATTTTTAATTTTTGTAACAGTATACTTTGAAGTTTCACTAAAAGTTACTATATAAATATTTATAGGTTAAAGGTCTGTCATTTGTGTCATTTTTATTAACCCTGCATTCGGTAAGGACCTCTGACAGCTGCTCGAAATCGTCTTTTGTTCTTGTCACTCAAATCTGAATTTTTATTTGAGTGACAAGAACATGTAGTGATTTTTGGTTTTTAGATTGTAAACCTGAATTTGGTGTTTGTTGTAAATGTAAAATCAAAGCCTACTCTGAATTCTGTAATAACAAAAATGGGCTATAGTATTGTGATTTGAAAACTTAATCTTTTTGAAGATGCTATCTATATTTTCAGGTCAATCTATCATTTAGTTTGTATTTAAACAAGCAATTGAAACTGATTTGTTCTGCAGTTTGTGAAAAATGGATAAATTCATTATCTCTATTTGAAAGACATCAGCAACTCATATTAAAAAGGATATAGATCAAACTTTGTGCGAATCTGTACCATTGTATGAAACAGTGATTGCACAAGTGTTTTTGATGCGGGTCGCAGTGGCAGGCCAGAAGGGGCGACAACATCAGAAATGATGGAAAGAATTCACGATATCATATTGAATAATTGTAAGTTGAAGTTTAGTGAGATTGCTGGCATCGTAAACATCTCAAAAAAACGTGGTGGGAAATATCTTGCATGAACATTTACATATGCAAAAACTTCAAGCAAGATGGGTATCTCGTTCACTCGCAATTGATCAAAAACGCGAATGTGTTACCATTTCACAGCAATGTTTGAATATGTTAAAACAGAATAAAATGAATTCTTTTCGTTGATTAATAATGGTGGATGAAACGTGAATTTACCACTAAACACCGGAATCTGGAAAGCAATCTGCACAGTGATTGGCACCTGGTGAAAGTCGATCAAAGCGACCAAAAACACAACAGTCAGCTGGGAAAGTTATCGCCTCTACATTTTGGGATACACGTGGAAAAACAATAAAACGATTACTAGCGAATATTATTATGAATTATTAGAGAAATTGACCCACTAAGCAAAGTGAACTTGCAAAAAATCTCTTGTAAACTTCTATCAGCAACTGCAAGTTACAGTGTGAATTAGTTGTGAACTTAATCAAATTTACTGCAAACCGAAAACTGCCTTACATGGCACTAGCATGTGCAAACATGCAATTGCAAACTTACAGCAAACTAGGCAAGCAAGTTGCAAACAAGTTCATGAATGAAAGTTAGCTGTAACTTTCAGTACAGTACATACTACCGTTTATAATTATTCGAATGCTTGAGATTATGTAAAACAAATGAAAAAAATCGACGTAAACGTAAAATATTTATTTTTGTATTTAAACATTGCATAGAAAGTTACAATATTCGTATAATAAATTTAAAAATGAAATACATTTAAAAACAACTTAGAATTAAACTTTATGAAATGAGAACATACTTTATTAATTTCTTATGATGTAATAATAAATAAATAAATATACACTGATTGCGAAAATTAAATTAAACATTACACGCGAATGTTTTTTGCGTACATTTGGGGCCCTAAACTGCACGTTTATCTCAAAATGCCAAAAATCATCCTAGTAATAATGATGACTATGGTGACGATTGACCCTGATTGACGATGCGACGCCATTATAGAACAAACCGAGTAAACACTGGTCGCATTCGTAAGACTCAACAGTTGCGGAACAGTTACTGATTTGTCTTACGAATGCAGCGCTACTTTGGGAGCGGTCGGCCATGTTTTGTAGCACTTTTAAAGTACGCTATATTTGCGAGAACTGTTGAGTTTACTGGCGGAAACAGCAAATTTAACGTCTGCGCATGATATAATGATTCCGCTCTAATGTTTGTATTCGTAAATATAAGACGCCAACAGTTGGAAAGATAGTGTAGCGGTAACCGTTGAGTCTTACCAATGCAACCACTGATAAACACAACGTGCGGATGCACCACGTGCACCAACGGTCTTCAACGGTTGCTCGGCAAACTACGGCAACTGACGGCAATTGCTAGCACCAATCAGAAACTAATAAGCGCATGTCTTAATAAATACTTTATGAATGTAAACTTATTGCAAACTTATAATTGTAAACTTTCTTCAACAAATTTTCTGCAAATCCATACTGAAAACTTGAAAACAATTTTTATGTGCAAATTAACAGGAAGTTTTCTAAAGATAGTTTGGATTTGCAAACTTACCATACATGTCTTAATGTAAACTATGAAAAAACTATTCGCAACATACTTCCTACTAGTTACTTTTTGCAGCTTACAAAAATTAAGGATAATAAAGTTTGCTGCAAATAATTGTAAGTTACAATGTTTAGTGGGGAATGATGCAACTAGAGAAAAACGACCGTATTTAACAAAGAAGAAAATTCTCTTTCTTCAAGACAATGCATCAGTTCACAAGTCCGCAATGGTGATAGCAAAATTGCATCAATTACGATTCGAATTGCTTCCTCATTCACCCTATTCGTATGACTATTTTGTTTCTAGAATGTTCAGAATTAAAAACATCTGGGAATGCAAAGCATAACCACAACGAACTTCGTTTTGTTCTTTCGGCGGCCATTCTGATCATGTTCCCGAGGTGATATCAAAAAACTAAACGTATATACGCATCTTTTATTTTGTCATGTAGAATACGATTCTAAAGTAAAAAAGAAATCTTTGAAGATTTTTCAAATTTTGGCAGCCATTTTGACATATCAAAAAACGAAGACACCACGTTGTGTTTAGTTTTTGATGTACAACCCAAACCTGAAGTCAACAAAATTAAAAAAAAATGCGGTCATACAGACTTCGCAAATTCATTAACGACTCCTATCGGAGTTCATTGAAAAGATGGTTGCAGGGAAAGAAATTTACATCGAATAATGTAGTCATCGACGCAACAAACGCATATTTTGCGGAGTTTGACTAAACGCGATACAGGATAGGTATAGAAATGTTAGAAAATCGTTGAGTGAAATGTATAGAGCTAAAAGGACGTTATGTTGAAGAGTAAATAAATAAAATGTGTTTTATTGTCAGTATAGGAAACTTTTCTGTCCATGTAGCATATAGAAAAAAAGAACTCTGCTGTAGAGCTGGTTGGCTCGCAAATCTCTTAAGGCCGTTTTACATTATACTTTTTTCGGTTAAACTATTTAATAAACTAGTTACTACACTAGATTATATACTATATTGAACTTAAATTTCCCGCCTCTATTTAGGAGATTTTAAAGGTAGTTGCCAAAGTTGTTGCCAATGTCGCCAATACTATATTCTAGTATGCATAAAAAACTCCGAGGTTATGTTACTTTTTAAACGTTTGTTTTTATTAGGTTAAAAAATTTTATTATAATAATTTATAATAATAATAATAATAATAATAATAATAATAATAATAATAATAATAAATAATACTAATAATAATAAATATTTCAGAGATCAAGAGCGCGTTAAAGTTATTAGTTATAAAAGGTTGGTACCGCTGAAAATTGTGCTAGTTGTGGTTTTAGTGCACAGGTCTAGTATATACAAATTTGGCTGAAAAATAGGACCGTATCTAATAGTTTTAAATCTAGAATCTAGCATGAAAACACACATGAAAACTTGGAAGCAATTGTTCTGATTTACAATATCCAAGTCAAGCTAGCTTTCAATTTAGTCAAGTTCTAGACGAAAAAAAGTATAATGTAAAACGGCCTTTAGTTGATGGAATGGTCAAAGGGAGAAACATTTGCTAAAATGAGTTTAAAAACTCCATAGCTTGAATAAAATTTCATGAATCAAAAAATCTAGTTAAGACTGCATCTACCTACTAATCTGTTTAATTTGATTCTAATATTAAAAGGCGATAATGATTCTATGTTATAAGGCAAGAGTTAGATCATGACTACAATTAATTTTGATTTGTTGGATCCATTTCTCACAGTTAATCTGAGTTTTATGACAATTGATGTTTTAACAAAAGTTTTCATAATTTGTACTTTCTAACCTCAAAACAATCTGTCAACTGTTATTGTCATTACAATTTGTGATTATCAATAATTGACTTAGGATAGTTATGCACTAAAAAACTTTAAAATATGCACTAAAAGGTGTCCTAAATATGCACTTTAAAATTCATTTATTTTAATTGAAACGTAAAAAATAACACGAAATGTATCATATCCAATTAAAAATAGAGAAAATTTATTTTATAACACTCAAAAGTTTAATTAGAATTACATTAATTAAATCTAAACAACTAGGCCTAATAAGAAAACATGCATCATAGTGTAAATCAAAATTATAACAAGAAAGAATTACATTTAACTATCACAATGGTGTAATAAATTTTCGAAAAGAAATTTTCTTCTGTTTGACAAGACAGTCTTATATTTGGAAAAATTTGTAATACCTAAGTGATTGATACTAGAATCTATAGTAGCTTCATCTTCTAATAACTTGAAATTGCTTGAAATAAAAACTAAATCTTCGTGAATTCCTTTTTTATTTACTTTTGTAGGGTCAAACTCATTCAAAATTCTTTTAATCATTTCAAGATTTTCTGCCTAATATCCCATCGTGTAACAATAGGCGAAGGAAGTAAAGATATATCGGTGCCTGCAATATCCCCGAACGTGACTAACCGAGAAGGGGCTTTTAGAGAAACTTTTCGTTGTTTCGTCTAAAGATACGCCAATGTTTTTATTTTTTACTTTGTTCCTTAATTTTTCTAGTGTAGTTTGATACAGTGGCACCACGTAATTCTTCCTTATTGTTGATTCATCTGGAATATTTTGCTTAGTGTGTTTTTCCAAAAACTTTGCGAAAGTCTCCTTTTGTAATTTTCCGAAGGATACTTTTGCAGATATAAATGCTGTGCCTGGCTTTGATACAGCACCCACTAATAATTGTTGTTTTTTGTTTTGGCCTTTTCTGTTCCTATTGCTGAGATGTTTTACGGTCTGCAGGTGTTGAGTTACTTAAAACTTTTTTGTTGCTTTTACCGGAACTCCACAAAATTTGCAAAATAAAACACTTCCATTCATTGTAAAACCACTGATTTCGTTCATATAATGATTTAACACAGAACTTACACTTTTCTTTTGGTATTGTTGTACTCGTATGTGTGTTGTTTACTGTATAAACATTTACTTGCAACTAACTTTTAAACTCAAATTTGTTACTAAGTAAATTATGAGAACAATAGACAAATACAGTTATTAGTCAGTTAGAATTTGTTGTTGGGTTTATTACCTCTTTCCTACAAATCCATTGATAGTCTGGTGTTTTACATAGCTTATTTATTAGTTAGTTAAAGGGGATCACAATACAAAAATCGTAATTTATTTTTTCACATATTTTTGTAGGTCATTGAAATAGAATTCGAATGGTCTAAGTCCCGTTTTGATACTCGGAATAGTTATGCAAATATTGCCGTTTTTAGAATAATATTTGTTTGTGTTTTATTTTAAAATGAATTCAAACCTTATCAGTTTGAATCTGTTTGTGAGAATTTTGAAGAAGCAAGTGATAGTAATTCTAATAAATAACGAATATTTAACACCACATCAAAAACAAGATAGATTAAGTGGTGCTGTAGATGTTGACTGATGAGAAAAGCATGTGCTCTGTTGAAAAAAGTTAAAAATGAGGATTTTTGTTGTTACCAAGTTCCCCCAATTTTCAAAACTAATCTTACTCGTAAGTAAAGACCTATGCAGTAGGCTAGACATATAATCTCGGTTTAAAAACAAATATCCGTTTTAAGAAAGAATTGCTAACTGCAGAAAATGTTTTAAACAAAACTTGGCGCTATGTAGTACCTATATAAACAATTCACTACGTGATAAATTCACGGACATTTGCAGCATTCTAGCTACATAGCAAATCGTTTTGGAGAATGATTCCTGTTTGGAAATTTATAAAAAATATTCCCTTTCCCCAATATTTTTATTCCTTGAACTATTTCTACAATTGTACACACTACAAGCAGGCACTTTTAAATTAAGTTTAAAACGTAATCATAAAACTGCTTGTAAAAACACCAGCAAATGTGAACACAATGCATATAAAAGTCGACGTTTCTCGCTACTGGCCTGCGCTTTGACGTCACACACATTTTAATTATTGCTCATAACTTCCTTATCGTATCAGATAAACTTCCGAAAAATTACACAAAACCTATATTTTGCCGTTTTCATTACAAAATAACGAAAAATTAACGAAATCACTGAAACTCTCAAGTAAGATTAGCTGTAAAATATGTATACCTTTTTGTGAATTCCTTAAAATATGCATTTAATTTCAAGAACCATTGAATATGCATTTATTTTCAAAAATGCTCGAAATATGCATTTGCATATAATAATATACAACGTTCATTCTTTCATTGTTATGATAATGTAACGCGCCACCCCTCGAATATTCTAGAAACAGTCTCGAACAAGCTGGTCGAATGTGCCGGAGAAATCTCGAACTATCCAGAGTGTTCCACCGTCGAATGTTAGAGAAAGAACTCGAACTTTCTGGGCTCATCAAGAACCACGCGGAAACGAATATAAGGCAGGAATCTCACAGAATTATTTCTTGGGTTGTCTTCGATAGGTCGCGATAGGTCAAAATTTTAAACAAGCGTATCTTTCAGTCGTTCTCTCACTACATCGATCGGTCGTAATCGGTCGTCGTAGGTTGGCTTACGCCGGCCCATCGTTTTAAACATGTTTGAAATTTGACTCATCTTGACCTAAGAAGATAGTAAAATGAACGTAGAGCGCATGCACACCCGCATCGGAAAAAGAAATCAGATTTTTAAAAACAGCTTATGTTCTTTTATAACCGTATTAGAGCCCTTTATTGCGATTATGTAATGTTAAGGATTTCCGTAAATAAAACACGTAATATAGTTTTAAAGCTGGGCGACCCTCGGTGTTGTTTTACTCGGAGCAGGTAGGCGATCTCGAGGATGTAAAAAGATTCCGGACGATTTGTTGACCGTTCGAAGAGGGCTAACAAGCGTGAAGTCTTGAATTGTTACAGCTGAAGCTGCATGTGTGTTGACGAATATTCATTTTCTTGCTATTATGATTATGATGATAATGACTATTATTGTTTATGTATTACTTTATAAACAATGCCAGAAACATGACCAGAATTAAACACTTTCTGAGGTTTATGTGAGGTTATTTAATTACAGGAAAATAGCGGCAAATTCAAAATTTCGTTTGTCCTATAAAGAACCTTAGTGAGAGAGGTTGTAGAACTCCTTCGATAAGTTCTAATCGTCCTGTTTCGGTCAGCGGTTAATAGTTATCTATTGAAGACTATCGAAGGCGATCGAAGGTCTGTGAGAGTCCTGTCTAAGGCTGCGTTGATCGAGCCGAAGCCAGTTCTACAGTCAATCAGCTAGTAGTTACGAACGAAATAAATGTTAATTAGTGATAAATAAATTCTTCTGTATTTAAATAAATAAATAATTTAGTGTAAATAAATACTGGAAATAAATTGTAATAAATTAAGTAAAAATAAATATTAAAAATAAAAACACGTTTTTGTAAAACGTAACAATTGGTGTCAGGTGTAAAATTTAAAAATTTAAAACAAAAATAATTTGTGAATGCCTTCCACAAGATCTGCCTCAGTTAAAATGGATAACGAATTAATTAGGATGTTACTAGAAATTAAACAGGATATGAATTCAAATACGGAAAATATAAAAAGTGAAATTAAAGAGGAAATAAATAACGTGCAAAGTGAAATGAATGTGAAAATGGAAACAATGAAAAAGGAAGTTAAAGAGGAGGTCGATGGATTTGCTATGTTTACTATGGGTCAAGTCGGGGAAGGAAGTGTAGACGATCGCAGCGAGGCACCTGAAAATATACAACTTCCACCTGAGGAACGGGTGATCCGCGAACAACTCTTTGCGGCTCTTGGAAGCAATGGCACGTCGAAAAATCATGTTCAACCTCCAATTTTCGATGGAAAGATAGCCTGGTCCACTTATTTAATGCAGTTCGAAGCGGCTGCTATTACTAATAAGTGGAGTGAAAAAGAAAAGGCAGCATCTCTGATAGTGGCTTTACGTGGAGACGCCCTGGATGTGATACGTACCGTTCCGTACCACTTGCGAGAAAATTTCAATGAGTTAGCATCACGTTTAGATATGCGTTATATAGATAAACACCTCCAGCAAGTATACTACTCGCAACTGAAAAGTAAAATGCAGAAACCGGGAGAGAGTTTACAAGAACTCCAAGCGGACATAGAGCGTTTAATTACGCTAGCATATCCAGAGGCTCCGCAGATCTTTCTTGAGCAGTTGGCTGTCCAAACCTTTATCGACGCTGTTCGAGATTCTGAAACCCAACAGGCTTTGAGACTTGCGCGTCATGTAAAATTGGAAAGTGCTTTGTCGCACGCGCTTGAGTTTAAAGCAGCCAAGAGAACATCCCATGATTATGTTCGTGTGCGAAGTGCCGAGGCAGAAGATATGGAGGAAACGATAAAACGAATGATGAAGCAAATGTTTGAAGAGCAGCAATCGAAGAAAGTAAAACTACAGTGCTGGAGATGCGGTAAACAGGGTCATCTTAGAAAAAATTGTGCCAAGAGTGGCGCAGTTAAGAATAACCAGAATCAGGAAAACTAGTATGGGTCGATTTAAAGGGGCGAACATCAACCTCCTTAAATCATGCCCCGGAGATTACCATCCAAGTGGCTTCGTTACGGCATCAACCAAACAGCTTTTACATCGATGGCATTATTTTTGAGAGGATATGTTCGTTATTAATCGACACGGGAGCAACAAGGACAATAATCCGTCCTGATATTGTTGAAGATAGAGAGTTACAGCCATCAAGAGTTCAGTTGAAGACCGCTACGGGTGAACATACCGATGTTCTTGGGGAACTGATGGTGGAAATGGGAATTGGTTTTAAGAGTTGCACGCATGGGGTGTTGGTAGCGGATGTAGCTGACGAAGTTATCCTGGGAATGGATTTGTTGAAAAAGTTTGGGTTTACATTAGATATGAAGAATGGAATCCTTCGAGTAGATAACGAAGAAGTCCGTATGCCCCAAAAAGACGACGAATTGCTTCGAGTAATGCTTGTCGATGACGTTACCCTGCCGGCGCGAAGTGAGAAGGTTGTTATGGCCCGAATGGATGAAAATCTCTGGGCAGGTTGAATGGGTGCCTTAGAACCGGATTATGCCAACAAAGACATTGGAAGAGGTATTCTGATTGGGAAAGTGTTAATGAATGTAAAAGAACTAACGCCTATTCAATTAATGAATGTTAACAATTTCGCAATGTCATTGAAGAAAAACACCGAAATCGGTTCTTGTGTGCCTGTGTTCTCTTTAGTACGGTGCACGAAGACAAGTGGAGTTCTTTCGTCTTCCGGAAGCTTGGTAAACGTAGAAGCAATTATCACAGCTTCTTGTAAAAATTTAACTCCAAGCCAAAAGACTAGGGTGCAAGAGTTAATTGGTCGTTACAAAGATGTATTTGCTCCTGATAGAGGACTGGCGGGTAAAATCAGTGCGGAGACCCATAAGATCAATACGGGAGATGTTCAACCGATACGACAACGTCCAAGAAGGTTACTATGGGCGAAACGAGAAGAAGCGAAAAAGATTATCGAAGATATGGCTAGCCAAGGTATTATCGAACCTTCAAACAGCCCTTGGGCATCACCCGTCGTCTTGGTAAAGAAGAAAGATGGTAGTACACGATTTTGTGTCGACTACAGACAATTAAATAGTGTCACCAAGAAAGATAGTTATCCGTTATCCAGAATTGATGACACTTTGGACACTCTGTCTGGTTCCAAGTGGTTTTCCACCCTGGATATGAAGAGTGGGTATTGGCAGGTTGGAATGGAACCCCAACATCGAGAGAAGACTGCCTTTACTATTGGTTTTGGCCTATGGCAGTTTACAGTTATGCCATTTGGTCTGTGTAACGCTCCAGCAACGTTTGAACGATTGATGTAGTTGATTCTGAGAG
The DNA here is from genome assembly GCA_011009095.1 of Ignelater luminosus. Classification (NCBI taxonomy): domain Eukaryota; kingdom Metazoa; phylum Arthropoda; class Insecta; order Coleoptera; family Elateridae; genus Ignelater; species Ignelater luminosus. The sequence goes on from VTPC01007641.1 coordinate 60,023, forward strand.
GCTTATCTTGGAAGACCTGTTTAGTTTACCTCGACGATATTATTGTGATTGGTCGAACGTTTGAGGAACACGTGAAAAACTTGGAAAATGTGTTTCTGAGATTACGTGGAGCAAATCTGCAATTGAGTCCAAAGAAGTGCAATTTGTTCCAGAAAGAAGTTAGATATCTTGGTCACCTAGTATCCGAAGATGGAGTAGCGGCTGATCCTGATAAGATTCGTGCGGTCCAAGAATGGCCCCACCTAAAAGATAAACAAGAGCTTTGAAATTTTCTGGGTTTGTGTACTTACTACCGGCGATTCGTCCGTGGGTTTGCAGATATTGCGAAGCCTTTGACAAGATTGACAGAGGAAGACAGAGATTTTCAATGGGACGCTGATTGTGAACGAGCCTTTAACGCTCTTAAACGAACTTTAATGACAGTTCCGATCTTAAGCTATCCCAGACCAAACGAGCGATTTGTGCTGGACACGGATGCTAGCAATGTCGGAATAGGCGCCGTCCTGTCCCAAGTTCAAGATGGGCAAGAGAAGGTCATCGGCTATTTTAGCAATTGCTTACCTCTATGGCCGAAACTTCCTATTGAGAACCGATCATTCTGCACTCCAATGGCTGCTGAAGTTTAAAAATCCTGAAGGTCAAGTAGCAAGATGGCTCGAAAGGCTTCAAGAATATGATTTCGAGACCGAACATCAAGCTGGGCGTAGCCATCGCAACGCTGACGATTTATCTAGAAGACCATGCCCCGACGATTGCAAACACTGCTCGCGAATCGAAACTAAGCATGGTGAACATCAAGTACAACGTACCACAGTTGTTGATGACCATTGGGAGCCCGCGGAAATTCAGAAAGACCAGGAAAGCGATCATGTCTTACGATTGGTGTTGTACTGGAAGACAGCGGATCGTAGACCGTCGTGGGAAGAAATACCCCGATACGGCTCGATTGTGAAAGCGTACTGGGCACAATGGGACTCACGAAAGGTTCAAAATGGTCTCCTAAAGAGAGTGTTAGAAAACGAAGAAGGAACCGAAATAAGAATGCAGTTAGTGGTTTCCAAGAACAGGGTTCCTGAAGTGTTGCGACAGTTGCATGATGGGCCATCGGGAGGCCATCTGGGAGTTAAGAAAACACTGGCAAAGATTCGGGAACGGTTTTATTGGATGAACTGCAAGGAAGACGTCAGGGAATGGTGCAGACGGTGCGAAGTTTGTGCAACCGGTAATGGGCCACTTTTAGTAAATGGACAGAGGCATACGCTCTACCAAACCAAGAAGAGGCTTGTCTCCAAAACTGCAAAGAGCATGGGAAGGGCCATACAAGGACATTAAACGAATAAATGACCTGATATACCGTATCAGAAAATCAACATGGGGAAAAATGATAAATGTGCATACCAACAGGTTGGTTCCGTATGCAGGCGAAAATAAAGTAGATACGGAAAAACCAGAAGCCGAAATACAACGCGCAGATGTTGTAACAATTGAAGATCGAAGGTCCCCGTTCACAGACTTTATGACATTTTACTCAAATGGTAAAAAAGCTTGTTTTGGTGTTGTTCATGAGCAACAAAGAAACCTGTTCGAAGTTCCGGAAGAATACTCCCTAGCCCACTGCGTGACTAAAGACTTGAAGATGTCCTGAGGTATAGCTGTCGACTTCAAGTTCAAGTTTGGTTGCACGAGAGAAATATTTTTACAACAGCCCGAGGTAGGCAAGACCTGCTGTCTACAAGACCAGGAACGATTTCTTTATTATCTGGTCATGAAACCTCGTTCATGTGAATAGCCACAGTATGAGGCCTTGTGGAAGGCTCTTCACAACTTGAAGATACAGCTCCAAGCGCACGGGGTGAAGAAATTAGCTATGCCGAAAATTGGGTGTGGTTTAGATCAGCTGGATTGGCGTACCGTGCGTAATATGTTGGAAGTAATATTTCAGGACGCCGGTGTGGAAGTACTGGTTTGCAGTTATAATCCCGCAACATTCTCCCAGAAGTGTCAGAAAACAGTGGATTGTTTCTTTTTCAAAAACTCGAGGTGTACTAGGGGTTCGGCATGCAAGTACCGTCATGATCCAGAACCCATGGCCAGAACAAGCAGCGAAATCTGTGGAACATCATTTTTGGCACTGTCACGAGACGCAACAGTGTTAAGAAGGGGGCAGTGTAACGCGCCACCCCTCGAATATTCTAGAAACAGTCCCGAACAGTCTCGAACTTTCTGGGCTCATCAAGAACCACGCGGAAACGAATATAAGTCTGCGTTGATCGAGCCGAAGCCAGTTCTACAATCAATCAGCTAGTAGTTACGAACGAAATAAATGTTAATTAGTGATAAATATATTCTTCTGTATATAAATAAATAAATCATTTAGTGCAAATAAATACTAGAAATAAATTGTAATAAATTAAGTAAAAATAAATATTAAAAATAAAAACGCGTTTTTGTCAAAACGTAACAATAATAAATCCAATAATTATTTTCTGCAAACGTGCATTGATTAAGTCAAACACGAGTAGATTCTATGCCTCATGATTATTTAATCATTTGTCAGATCTTTGATCTTTGAAGGTTACAATAGTAATTGTATTTAACAAAGAGAACTGTATTAGCCTTAGCACTAGCAGTTACTCAAAATTGCAATAAATATAATAAACCTTTTTCCTGTTAAAAGTTAAAACTGGAGTATTTTAATACTTCATTGGTAATCCAGAAGAACCGAAAACAACTAATAACTTCTGGAAGTGAACTCAACTGAACCGAGCCGGAAAAACTTCACCTATCGAAGGGTTCAACTGTGCAAAGACCAGAGTTAGCTGCAAACCTCCGATCCTATCTGAGAAACTTCACCTGCAGAAGTCCAGTGCAGATCAACGATGAAAATCCTCTAGGCATACCCGCAATGCTATTAGCATCCCTAGTCCTGTAAGTACATTTTTATATCTTTTACCTAATTTTTATACAATTATACATGCTACATTTTAATTGTTAATCATATGACTGATATTGGGGATAGATCCCCTATTAGGAAAGAAAATTCTGATAATTTTGACAAGAATTCATTTTTAAACAGAGAAACTTTTGAGTTAAATAAAGAGACAATGTCTGTAAACTTTGCCGAATTAAATCTTGTCAGGAAAACGTTTTTACATACAATGATAACTTATCGTATTTTATTCAGCAGTGTAAAAGGATTATAAATACTTTTAAAATTGACACTACTAATCAAGAACAAAATTCTTTTAATAAATTACTTTTTGAATTATGTAGTTCTAAATTAATTGGAGCTGCCTGCGACACTTTAATTATTTCTAATTGCACTAAGTGGTCACAAATCAAGGAAGCACTTCTAAATCGCTTCGGTGATCAAAGAAACGAAATTTTTTTGAAAAACTAATTTGATCTCAAACGAAATTTTCACAAAAACGGTAAATTCATTAGATGATGCCCTAATATGCTTGAGAAATTACAAATTGACAATCACCAGCAGCAAGTTAATTTCTTGAATTTTGTTAGGCAAAGGAACTTTACAAAAAAAAACTGAGACAAATTTATCAAATTAGACCCATGCAATCACAAAGACGGCCATTTCCTTCGAGCCAACCCTTTCGAGTTCCACAAAATGCTCTTTTTCCATATCTTAGAGCAATTTTACCATCTAACACCCATAATAATAATCACAGTCAACAGTCCTCCGATGCTCAAACAAGAATGTAGTCAATCCATATGTCTGTTTGTACCCAGAACACTTTTAGGACCAATAAAAACTTGAACCAATCACAGCCACGTTTCAATTACTTCCAATTAACTGGCCTCAGAAATTTTATCTCTGAGGAGTTGTGCAATATGGAACAACTCGAAACATACAATTTATCTCATTTCTACAATTCCTGTTAAATCTTTGTTGTGTTGGTAACAAAACCTTCTAAACAGTAGAATTCTTCATTGAGAAATGTTGACAGTATTGTTATTTATGTTTTTATTTAAAATCAGAGGTTAGATTAGGTTTGTTCCAACCAGATATTAAATACTTATAGACCGGCTGTCAGGGCTGCAACCTGCAGCTTTATGGCGGCCATATTATTTATTCCTTTAAAAGCGGGAAATTCAAATTGCTACACTTCATTCCTGAATAGTAACTAATATAAATACTCAATAAAATTAAGACAGAAAAATTTCAAAAGATTTATATTTAGGTACATTAATAATCTTTACAATACAGTTTGTAACATTCTTAATATATTTTGAGCAATTTGCAGAAAACAGATGACAAATTCTGAATGTAATTATATATGAGATATTTTGTTTTATTCCATGCCAAGTACATTTATAACAAAATCATTAAATTTTCCACCATTACTTATCAAAAAGCAGTTAAATTTGCTGTAAGAATTCAATAAAATTATTTTCATTTGAATAGCAATGGCCTAGTTTTATTTTTATATGAATTGAAAAAATAATGTGAGAATATTTTGTTTTAATGATAATTATAATCACATAATAAAAATTAATATTACATCCATATCACTCAATATAAAAATACATTACAAAGAAATACATATAAATAAGGTATGAAGGAATCCGCTGTCTACAAAATAATACTAACTTATTAAATGTTTGTCGAATGTTAGGTCCTCTTATATATTCATGAATTGGAATTGTAACTGTTTTATCACCTACGATTTATTTAAGGGCGTTCATGCATGAGGTGTGATAATAGATAAAAAAATTTTTTTTTGTGAGTTGACAAAGTTTAATTACACAGCTAGCCCTCCTTAAAAATTTAAAACCTATTATCGACCATTTCAAAGAATAATTATCGATTAAAAATCAAATTTTCAACATAGAGTCTTATGAGAAAACAACATTTTTTGTATTTAAAATAATAATAACTATACTATTAAAATAGATGCCATAATAAATAACGTTTAAAAATATTCTTTAAAGTATGTAGTTTATATAATTGCATAAAATGAATAGTGTTGACGACCATTAAAATTAATTATTAATTATTTTAATCAACAAAATTAAAACTGTTTGGGTAGATTTATCACCATATTGAAAACTGGCAACATAGGTTAGAAAGGTTATGTACCGGTGATTCACTGACTTTTATTTTTTTTACACTATTTAACTGATTGTCAATCCATAATTTACGTTTTTGTGAAACAAATTTCCCTTTTAATTTTAATTGTCATTATTATCATCCATGACTGGCGGAGGAAATAATTTTGTAAACAAAACAAAAAATGTGTGTGTGTGTGTGTGCGCGTGCGTGAGTGCGTGCGTGCGTGCGTGCGTGCGTGCGTGTGCGCGTGCGTGCGTGCGTGCGTGCGTG
>VTPC01007641.1:78770-92571 GCA_011009095.1 Ignelater luminosus
AAAAAAAGTTTGTCTGATTTGATGGGAAATTAACACTACTATAATGTATACAGTGAAAAAGTACATAACAGAAAAGCGCAATTTTAATTATTCGTTTAATATTTTCATTTTTGTGAAAACCATTAGACTATAAACAAAAAGAAATAAACTTTCTTGATTGTTTTCATAACTTATTTGATAGAGTCACAATATTTCACTGTAGGTTATTAATCTTAACATGGGAGCCAGCAGAATGTTGTTATCTTTGTTATTTTGTTCGTTATTTCATTTCTTATTTTTAAACGATGCCCTTTATGGAAAAGGTTATATGACAAAGTATGCTTAGTTTCTGTCAAAGAATGCGATGTGAATACATCCATATCCTGTTTTTGGGACAATGCATGACCTTACCACAGGCCGTTGAATTTGAGAGACTTTAAAAAATCCAATTTTACTAGAAAATTGTAAGAGTAATAACTTCTTTTGTCAAATGGATTGTTAATTCTGAAAATTGAAAATTTGTTTTAATTTTTTAGTGACATCAATTTTTTTTAGAGTATAGGGTCAGCCCCTTACTGAAATTCCCCGCTCCTGATGAAGATATCAAACAAAAACTACGTAAAATAGTAGACACCTAGGAATAGCAATAACATAGAAAATCTCGTCCTTATCTCATCTTGTTCCTGGAATATCGGAAAAACAAAAGATTTTAAATGAAACTTTGACATTCTGTATTCTGGAAACGCTGCATTTCCGGACACATGTTTATATAAACTTTTCCGCTTATTTTCATGAGTATTACACGCTCTTTTGACAGTATTTTGTTAACACTCTGTATATAATAGGGACTCTAGGATAGACTAACCAGAGTGTTTATACTCCGTTCACGATGTTCCTGGATCGTAACAGGCTATGCTTTCATTTTGTTAAGTTTGAAGTGTTGTTTCCTTATTTTTAAATTGTTGTATCTGCGTCAGTATTTGGAGCCCTTGCACAATCAAACGTTTTGTATGAACTTTTAGTATCAATTAGTTATGCTTTGTTAAAAAGGGATCAAATTTTTCTTATATTTTACAAGCCAAGTTAATAGATAAACAGCCCTGTTTACAATACTCCTACTGTCATTCTGCCACAGCCATATACGACCCAGAAACATCGTGAACGGTAATGTGTAGCGTAAACCTTTTGTTTCGGCCCTCTAAATGTTAGAAGTCGTTCATTATCATTAACGTAAAGTTGAATTTCCAGCCATGGTAACTAAGATGCAAAGGAGTATTTACGACAAAGTTGTGCATAAATACATTTTTACTGATAGTTGAAAACGTCAGTGCCTCTGATAGTTACGCATCTGACTAGTTATCAACCCAATGATGGTTGCAATTTCGATTCCCAGCCGAGATCCTGAAATTTTCCACGCGAAAAGTCTGGAAAAAATGCCATTCTTTGGGGGGGGGATGTAAAGCAGTGGGTGAAAACCGAATGGAAATTGGTTCAGTAGTTTTTGTGATAATGGGGACCTACAAACCAAAATAGCAAAAATACTAAACAGAATGTTGATAAGTACATTATAAGCAACATGTACAACTTGTACAAATAAACAGCAAATCATTTCGACACGGCAACCAATGTCAAACTAGAAATCCGATTTTACTTGAAAACGATGCATTTTACGAGAAAAAAACAAGAGTGACTGTTTTTCCTAAATTGGATGTAGATCTCAGAAACAACAACACAAATTTAGTTCTCAGTGGCGTAACATATTTTTCGTGTAAAAGTGTGACTGCCCCTCCCTAAATCTCCACCCATAGTAAAGGGATCAATTGTAAAATATTACAGAAAGGTAGCTTTTTGTAGTAATAGCCAACTAGATAATTTAAATTAAATAATTTACGATCTCATGGAGATATTAAAGAAACAAGAATCTTTAACGGATGTAGGCTTATTTTTGACCAAATGCAGTTTATTAGAGTCTACTTGTTGCTTCTCACCTCACGCTCTTCTGATGCGGCTCCATTAACATCTCTTAGTTAGTGTCATTTGGCAAACAATAATTTGAAAAAGCCAAAACGAAAAATTCTCAAGTGAAAATTTAACTTTAGATGGATCATTGAGTGGCATACTCCACTGTTCTTCTATTTGAGGCCGAATTTAATTTCTTCTTTCTCTATTTTTTTCAGTCTTTTACTGTTTTATTGGTTTTACTCAATGATATATTCTGGACTTCTAGTTCCTTTAATATACTTCTCTTCCATTTTTTTACCTGTATGTCCAATCCATTGCTATTTGCATCGCTTTCCTCTACAGTTTCTAGTTGGTGATTTTCTGAAATATTTATTAATAAAGACTTGTAATTGTATTTTCTTTACATGTCACTACATCATAAAGTAGTACGCTTTTGACGTTGAATCTAAATATTCTAATTTTTGTTTGTCTTGTAATGTTTGCTGAGGACCAGATTTTATCGAGTGAGTTAAAGGTTTTTCGTGCTAAACTAATTTTCCTCAGTATATCATCTTGAGTTCCTCCCTTGCTATTTAATATGCTTTCCAGATAGGAGTATTCCTCTATTTGTTTTTTATTTATTGCTCTTCAAAATATACTCGGTTTTTCATTTTTATTGCTTGTAGGGAACCTGGTCTTTTTTACATTAATTATTTGTCCTGTTAGTTTTGCGTTGACTGAGAGTCTGTTTATTTTGGTTTGCATGTGTTGGAATCTTACCTAATCACCTAAAAAACTCCAGAACGGAGCTGTTTGAGCACAAGTGTAGGCCTAGAAATGAATACTAAGAATCCCATATATTCATTGTATTTTGCATGTAAGTTTTGTCCCAAAAACCGACCTCTCTAGTATATTGTCCTTGATGATGTAGCAATCAATGCCTCCTTGCGGAGTTAGAAATTATTCTTAGATGGGGGTCGGTATGCGTTTCCACTTGCTCGTCCTCTGAATTTGGTCACCAAATTTGGTGAGATGACTCCACTATCCAGTTTTAATAATTTCTAAAATTTGGTGAGTTAGAGTTAGAGACTTTTGGTGTGTGTTTCCACCTCCTTGTCTGAATTCTGGATTTGGGACTTTGTCGAACCGCTTCCTCCTCGTACCACAAATATTGATCAGTATAGATACTGTGGTTGTACAGAGCCTGGATGAGGAATTTTTAGTTTTTGCTGAAGCAGAATTGACTGACTTTTCAATCCCTGTCAATGCTCAATTTGATCCTACAACCTTGTCTTATTGCTTGCCTCATGTATTTATTACATTTTGCTTGGTGTACTCGCAGTTTAGTATTAATTGTTAAATACTTTCTTTAGCTGTTTGTTAAGGTAAAACAATAATTCTGCATTACTGCATTGGTTTCTTGTAAAAAAGTAAATCTGAAATTAAAGTAAATCTAAATTCGTCAGTCTTTTATTATTAGTTTAGCCAATGCATCCCAGATCACTTTTTTAAATTTTTGTACTATACTTCCTTAGGTTTGCTCTCTTTTGTTTTCTACAAAAAGACACTTTACTTGTTTTGAAAACGTAAAATATCGTCAGAGGTTCCATCACATTTTTGAATAAAAGAACATATCAGTGAACGAAACGCCGACATTGTTTTGATAATGTTTCTATAAGTCACATCAAGCATTCAAGCTAAGCGCAAATTAATGAAAAGAATTTATTTTATGGCAACAACATACAAAGGAAAGGCCTCGCTTGCAGTTGCTTTCTTTGGTATGCTATTTTATTCCTCACAGTAATTCATAATGAGTAATTACTTAATTACTTTTTTAGAGTAATTTGTCCAACTCTGCTGTTTAGAATGCCGTTTGCCAGTTGTAAGGCCTCTTTAAGACAATTTCTTATAATCCTATCAGTGTCTTACAAGAACTGCTTTGTGAAGAAAGAATAATCGGAAACAAACATATTATTGTCGAGCATAATGTTTCCTGCAACAACACCGAGAATTTGTGGGCAAGATTTATTATTAGAATTATTTTTAAAAGGGATATCAGTTTGAAAGCTATTTAACTATTTTTTGAAGTTCATAGTAAATTTATTGCAATGTATTCAAACATAAATATGTATGTAAATATTAAGTTGTGGTAAAATTTATTTGAAATTATAAAACGAAGTCATTACGAATGTAAGGATAAAACAGGAAGTCAACAGCCCAGGTTAAAGTAACAATGTCAACAAGTCAATGTCATTTGAAATTTATAATTTTGTTATTTTTATAATTATGTATATAATATTTATTTTTAATAATATTTATAATTTAAAAAATATGTAGTACTCTTATATAAAGGATGTTTCAGTCATCTCACCAGAACCCACGAAACACATTATAACTATATCTGCATCAACGGAGAACAACTGGATTTAAAATAAAGAACGCAACAACAAATCTTCCTGCTATTTAGTTGATTTTTTGTCCTTAGTTTGAAAAGATGAGCGAGGCCCGGATTTTGATGACATGACATCTTGTTTTTTCTTATATTGTATATGTTGAGTGTGAAACATAAATCCTATTCATGATCTCCCAACAATTTTCTAAATATACATGTACATGTATGTATAAGCAACGCCGTTCCTAGGGTATGAGTTGCCCATGTGCAAGAGTATATTCATCGCCCTTTTCTATTTTTCAAATATCAGTTGTTAACGATGTCCCAAAAGATTTGACACAATTTCGATATTTAGTTTTTATGTACTACATTAATCTAATTTGAATCATTCGTATAAACAAGAGCCGGCGCTAGGGTATTTGGTGTCTATGGTAAATTTTCTTAGTGTGGTAACTAATCAGAGTTATGCATGGTTCGTTTAATGTCAGTCTCAGTTGTCTTATCGGCCAAGGCGCAGCACATAGTCACTACAGTGCCTATGACAAGTTGCATTATTTGCACATCCCTGCGCCATCATCGACCTACCTCAGTCAAAATTGGTGTCCTTTTGTAAGCTGTAGTTGTACAATCAGGCTTCGTTCTCTATTCATCGGACCATCTCCATAAACGAAGCTGCCTTGATTGCCTTCAGGACGCGTTTTGTATCCACTGTATGCTTTGCTCTTGACAGCTTTGAAAGAAATCAAATTAGATTTACAGCAAGCCGATGTTTTGTCTATTGTATGCTCTCGTTTGCTACCTCTTTTTAGCTTGAGAAAGCTAATCTGGTTATGCCGCAACCAAATCTGGGCGGGCGGGTTTCGCAGTTTTTCATTTTACATTCTTGCAAAAATTTAGATTAAAATTTGTTCCCTACCTGCAATGAGGCTTCACTTCGTCTATTTGATCTTCTCTTTTACCATTACGCCTGCTACGTTTCAATTTCTTAGAGAAAACTAATCTAATAGTTGAGGATTCAACTTTGCTTTCCTTTAAGCCGCCTGCAATGACCCACTAGCCTAGGTTGTTTGCTCTCCGTCAGACCAGTCTATTAGCTTAGCAAATTAGAATTGCAAATCTCATTCCCTTTATTGCTCTGTTTGTTATTCTACTGGATTCGTTGCTCTTACTTCTTAAACATTCCCGTAAAACTAATCTGATTGAAAGTTTGGATCTATAGTAAACGGGGTAGTGCCTTTAATGACAGTTTTAATTGTCTTATTGATCACGGCGCGGCGCAGCAGCTAGTCACCGTAGAGCCTATGGCAATTTGTGTCATTTGCACAAATTGCACCGGCCGTGGTATAAACTTTATTTAACATTCTTATTGAACACAACAATATTAATTTTAATTAGAACGCGATTGTGATCCTGTACAACTGTCACTACTCCATCTCCCTCATATGCTCTTCCTTTGCATTTTGGTATTCTTTTCTTGCCTACATTTTTCGCACACTTTCAAATCACTTTCCTGCTTGCCACCCTTTTCTACACTCTTGCAGTAACAAAACAATAAATGTAAATATTATAACACTGATAAATTGATAATTATTATGCTTACCGGTAAACATAACCTTCACGGCTTCATTTGCTTCCATCACCTTGCGTTGGAATATGCTGCGGCATTTTGATCTAAACGACTAAACACACTTACTCTAACAATTCAAATTACCTGATTCAATTGCATTATAACTCCCAATAATTTGATAATAATTTCCCAATTTAGCGTTCGATTCACGTTCAATAGTAGTAGTGGCACGTTGTACAATTATTCACATGGAGGCGATTTGTCTTAGCGGCGATTTGTCTGGCGGCAATCTCTATCTTTTACCGTTTCCGAGATCCCCATGCTTAATACGACCTTTTGGATATATTGTATATACATATATAGTAATTTTTATTCTACTTTACTAATTGCAAATTTTAATGCCTTTTAGTAGTAAGAGACTTGACATCACTTTGGCGTCTAAAGAAAAAGTTGTATTTTAGAATTCTTACATCCTGTGTTTAGTATTGATAGGCATGTTTAATAGACATTGTGCTACAGAAAACCTCCATATAGTGAGACACGCTAGACATCGGATTTGTTTTGTTTTGAATGTCTGATGTGGCATATTAGGTTTACGATTAATCGGCCCCATCATCTTCGAGGAACCACTAACGGCGGCAAGATATCTTTATATACAGGGTTAGTCATATGAAGTGTCCCCATCTATTGGCAATTCACAGCTGTCAAACCGTTCATGACAGCTGCGCCAAAATTGTTCCGATAACAGCTCAATACATTGTTTACAAGCCACCAGAAGCATTTGCGTATCGGTCAAATAGAAAAAAAGTTATTCGTGATGGAATTCAAACGAAATAGTGTGATTGCTCTATATTTGGCTGGAAAATCCCAATCAGCTATTGTGCGTGAGCTCGAACACATCAAAGTGAATAGGAAGTTTGTGTATCGCACCATAAATCGTTACAATGAAACTGGCAGCGTTGTAAAACGCTATGGAGGTGGACCGAAAAAAACAGCAACATCACCAGAAATGGTTCGAAAGGTGAAGAAGCGGCTTGAGCGAAATCCACGACGTAGTGGTAATCAAATGGCAAAAGAACTGAATATATCACAATCATCCATTCGTCGCATACTACAAAATGAGCTCCAAGTTAAGGCCTACAAGAAACAAAAAGCGCATGATCTTACACCGAACCAGAAGAAAGTTCGATTCGAAAGAGCTAAGGAGTTGCTTCGCTTGGCCGCGAGTGGCGAATTTCCGAACATTGTGTTCTCTGATGAGAAAAATTTCCCAATCGAACAATTCGTAAACACCCAAAATGATCGTGTTTACTTGACAGAGCGCACGTACGAAAATTTGAAACATCGATTGGTGACCCGAAGCAATTACCCATCGCAAATAATGGTCTGGGCAGCTGTAACAGCTACTGGGCGCTCTCCACTCGTTTTCATCGAGCCTGGTGTCAAGGTCAATGCGACTTATTATCGGGAAAGTGTTCTGGAAGCTGCTCTGAAGCCGTGGGCACGTAAACAATTCGGTCATGCGGATTGGACATTCCAACAAGACTCAGCACCGGCTCATAAAGCTCGTGTGAACCAAGAATGGCTGAAAACCAACGTTCCAAGGTTCATTTCTTCCACACAATGGATCTCGAATTCGCCAGACGCAAATCCTATGGACTATTCCATCTGGTCCATCCTCGAGAGCAAAGTGCGCGCAAAAAAACACGCCAGTATGGATGCTCTGAAACAATCACTCAAACGTGAATGGGCCAAAATACCACTAGAGCACATTCGGGCAGCCTGTGAGTCATTCCCCGGCCGTCTCAAGGCAATAATCCATGCGAAAGGTGGCCACATCGAGCCAAAGTAGCTCGATTCTGAATTCCTGATTATTTTCCAACATTTTTGTGCTTTTATCAATAAAAAAAGTATTTCACACCACATTTTCTGACCGTTTTTCTATGGGACACTTCATATGACTAACCCTGTACTATAGAATGGCATTGAAAACATTCTAGATGAATTGCCACTAGCCATAGTTAATAACTGTTGGTTTCATCAGGAGGATGCATCAGCGCATAATTCACGAGCTGTATATCAATATCTTACCGAGCGTTTTGGTGATAGGTGGATTGGGACTTATGGACTTACTGAGTGACCAGCTGAGTCTCTTGATTTAACCCCGATTGAATTCTTCTTTTGGGGTTATATCAAAGATAAAGTTTATCGTCGACAAAATGACAATGCGGATGAACTTAGTGAAACCAACAATTCAAAGATCTTATCTGTGCCTGGAAAATAATGGACAACTATTTGAATATTGTTTGTACTGTTAGGTGTTTTCTTAATTTGTTATTTAAATATTACAAACAAGCTGCCACTTAGCATTGGTATTTGAATTTCAAGAATCGAAAAAACTTGATAGCTTAAGAATAAGTTGTGGCCTTCTTGAACTTTTCTTTGAGTTAACATTTTGAAAAACACTGGTATAACATTATCAGTTACTAAAATACTTTGTGTTTTCACTACTTCACGTTTTTTTTCTGTAATAAGCCTAGTTCTCAACAATATGAAATGTTATCAGTTGTTTCAAAATAGATATTCAGTTGTTTTTTGTTTGCTTCCAGCTTTAAAATAAAATCATACTTTTTTTGTTATAACTTCTTAGTTTTGAAAGATAAAAATATCAAATCTGGTATTGTTGGAAATGAAATTAAGAACACTTTCTATTAACGACATGACCTCCTGCGAATTGCATTTAGAAACATAATTTGAGGTTATATCGTCAATATTAAAAAGTATAATCGAAGATCTGATAGTGTATTAGTAATCTACATAAAAAGTACCCTAAAGATGTCAAAGAAAAAATGTTCAAATAAAAAAGTTATAAGAAAATAAAGAAAATCGATTTTTCCTCTGTGGTGCTTAAACGAATAAGTTTTTCAGAACCTTTGACGTGGATCTTAGTTGATCTTGATGTGCTGAATAATTTATCTCATTTAACCGAATCTCGATCTTTTACCGTTTTCGAGACCCCCATGCTTAATGCGACCTTTTGGACATACTGTATATCTCGATGAAACCTAAAGGTTCTGAAATATTAACTTGTAAATATATGCGCGTATTAATATAAAAAATGTAACACAGAACAGGTATTTTTTTAAATTTGTTTGTTCTTTTTACAAAAATATTATTTTTGTACCATGCAAGTATATTTTCAATAAAACCTTAAGTTCACTTTTTACGATTTTAGGTCATTTTATTGTATAGATCAGTTTCAAAACATTTATAAACCATCAAAATCCGGGCCCTGCTGAGTGATGACTGATGAGCATTGTTTCAATTCCCCCTACCACGTAATTTGAAATTAAGGGTAGAGTATAAAGTAACTTGCGGTAACCATCAAAGTAGGCAGTTGCACAGTTTCACGTTTTGTTTATCGACGATTTCCATAACGTCGAACTGTAAAAGTGTATTTTAATTAAATTTAAAAATAATAAACAAAAAATGAAACGGGAAAACAATTACGAAGTAGTGATTTCAGGTGTTGGTGGTTTATTTCCAAAATGTGAGAACATTGAGGTATTCATGCAAAAACTTTTAAATAATGAAAACTTAATGAGTAGTCGGTGGAAGGCAGGTTTGTTTTTAGTAAATATTTTAAATTTTCTTTGTTTAAAACTTTTCATTTAGATCAAACAGGTGCTACTACAAACGTAATTGGTGCAATTCCACACGCTGAACATTTTGATGCTTCTTATTTTGGGATTCATCGCGAACAATGCAAGTTTATGGATCCTATGCAACGCATGGTGTTGGAACGTTGTTACGAAGCTATAACTGACGCTGGTACATATTTGTGAATCCATTTTTCAAAAGAGTTAACATTTACTATCCTTTGCTTTAGGTGTTAATCCGGTGGATATAAAAGGTAGAAAAATAGGTGTATATACGGGAAGTACTGTGGGCGAAAATGATAATGTTTTTTATGAATCAATTGTTAGTGGCTTTGGACTAACAGGTCATTCGCGTTCTATGACATCTAATCGTGTCTCTTATTGGTTAAACTTGAAAGGTAATAATAATAATAGTAACAAGCGATTATTAAAATTTCAGATTCCAAGAGGCTTTGGAAAAGAAACCTAGTCTTAGTTTATTTCATAAAGTTATCTGCCAAGTTGACAGTTTGCATTAGAAACAATTAGGAACCATCAGTATATACGAGTAGATTGTGTGTTAGAAACATTTCTCAGCCTACTGGAAATTGAAATTTTAATGATCGCTTATTATGCGAAATAAAACACTTTTTGAAATTATTGTATTAGGTCCTAGTTGTGCTTATGACAGTAACTGGCTTAGTGGTGTTGAAGTGTTGCAAGCAGCTTTCGAAACTGTTGGAACAGGCCAGTCTGAAGCTGCTATAGTTGTTACTACAAATCTAGCTTTAAACTGGGAAGTATCATTGCATTATAACAGCCTAGGACTTCTTTCACCAGATGGAATAACGAAACCTTTCGATGCAAATGGTAAGTATTAGCTGCTTATTATCGGTAGTAATAATTAAGAGATGCTTTTTCATACATGAATCACACAAAATCTAACTCAACAAATATTGAGTAAATTTTATAGAAGATCTTTCCGCTTGAACCTCACTTTTAGCCATTGTTTGCGTTTATACACGCTGTTCCTAAATTTATGCAATTATTTCAATAAATAATAGTACGACTTGTACCAAATTTGGTATCAGGGAATTACTAAATACAAAAAATTCAATTTCAATATCGGCAACAGTACCAAGATAATCGTTTAAATAGGACACCCTGTATTGTGCGTTTAAAATAATCTTATCTTTAGCATCTAAACGCAAATACAAATTATGGATATTCTAACTAAACCGCAATTTATCTATTATCATGATTTAAAAGAGCATAAATTTAGCTACATTTGATACTAATAACGCCTATCCAAAATGCTTTTGATACTCACTTTTATTTTTTATTCTGAATTACGCGTTTTACAGATAGCAAAAAATTGTAAGCTCAAGACCTAATATTTAAAGAACCAGTAATGGGATTAATATGAAATTTGGGAAGTGTATTAAAGTAGTTTAAATCCATTATTGCAGTTGTTTTCAATAATTTATCGTTTGCCTTTTGTTGCCCAACTATAGAATAAATTATTGTTACATTTTGTTTTTGGTTTTTTTTTCTGTTAATTGGCCCTTCAAGATGTATACAAAAAATTGCAAAAAAATTAGGGGTGGTATTACTTTTGAGTACCGTCGGACCACCAAAACTGATATCGCATTGATAATCTTAGGTATTGATCAATAACGAATAAATAACTATAATGAATTTGTGTGTGATTATTATGAAAAAACTTTACAAAGAAAAGTAGTTTTACAAGCTAAGATGTATTTAATTCATGATAAATTGCAAAACAATTCTTACTTTCATTACAACATAGGAATACTTTGCAAAAGGAACAAACTGAGTGTGGTATAGATTGAATTTTATTTTTACTGCACACCTCACACCGACCACGATTTTTAGTAAATTTCACCCAATATGCTCCCTTATCACTACACCGTACATCTGCAGAAATTGAATATCCTGCTTTTCGCCTTTTTAATGCGCATTTGCTGTTGTATTATCTACAGAGCGTCCTTTAGTAGTTCTAAATTGCTGTTGAACTATTAGTCCCATTGCGACCTCTCTTCTGTATTCTGTCAAAGAAATCTTTTCTTTTACGTCACAAAAGATTACATAAGAATTAAAAAACATCACATTAATTAGACAGAAAATGCGGTGCCACCATTTTTTTTGAGCATCTGTCAAGACCTCAAGCGATCAGGACGGTTCACGCCTCCCATATGATTGTTGTAATTTTTTAGAACAAAAGGTGCTGATACATCCATCTGTGAACCGTTTTTCTGGGTGCGTGACACAACCAATTTTTGATTTCCATGATAGTTGCTCCCTAAATATATTACCTACTTTATTATCTACTTCCAAATACCTATATTCAAGCTTGAAAATCTATAATCATAATCCCCACACTGCAAACTTTTATCAGATTTAAAATTTTCTGTTAGACCTTTCTTGTTACTTCGGATAGTTCCACATGCCAGTGTGTTTTCCAGCTTGAGTTTTTCAAGAAAAGGCAGTGATATAAAGAAATTATCAAACAAGATTATTCTGTTTTCCTCATTTCTGTTCTGTTAGTTGTAAAACAACTCTTTCCCCCAGAAAATAATCTTTGAATTCTTCTTCTAGTGCAGAATTTATTTCTTGGTAAATTTTAAATTTCATTGTGTATCCATGTTGGTCAGATAAGCACCAAACCTTGTAATCATTTATTGATATGAAAATTGCTTAAAATTGTATTAAACCTGTTTCAAGTCATGGAATCTGAAACAGCAGGTACTTCTAAATCGGTGCTTGTAGACCAATAATGTCGCCAATTTGGTAGTGTGTCAGTTTGATCTTCTTGATCAGTTTTTCTGTTTCTGATCCCTTGCAGTATTCTGTACTGATTCACTTTTTTCACTATCGAGCAAATCCAAATCAAGCGGTTGATTAGAGGTAGTTGCCAAATTATCGTCTAGGTTGTCTTCGTACACAATCTCAATGTTACTATCTTGTAGATTTTGGAGTGTACCATTAGCTAGAAATGTATATGTAGACACTTCAAATTTGTTTTTTAGCTCAGCATCCTCTGAGTCTCGTTCCTCATCATTTATGATATTGTTGTCTTCTGGAAGATCAAATGATTCGGTTATTTCTAAGAGCTCCTTGTCAGTAAGAAGAAGAATATCATCTAAGATTTAAGAAATATAAAAATATAATAAATACTTGAAAAAAGAAAACATATATGTACGTACTACGTACACTTCAATGCTCTGAACATTCCATAAGCACAGCATCCTGCAGAGCTCAACGGTACTTTGAAGTATCATGCAATAAATCTTCAATCACAAAAAGATTACCATATGTTTAACGATATATTTTAGTAATATACTTTGAGAAAGGTGTATTTTATTAGAGAATTAACTTTAGCACCAAAAAAATGTGTCAGTTTCCACAAAATACACAACTAACTTTCACTATTGTCAACACAACCTTCGCGTCTGCCTCACTCAACCGATTGATGTTAAAATCTACAAAAAAATGTGTTGCCAACAAAAATTTTGTAAATATCCTAAAGTATAATTGGCGCTGGAAGTACCGACGGTCAGCAAAGGGTTAATTTAGTTTCCGAGCTTCAGAGCCAACTTGATTTTTTATGGCACGAGCAGTTAGATTTGACATCTTTGAAAAGCTTATTCGTTTCTGAGTACAATGGTGTATCACTTGTTACGTTATCTTCATTAAAAATCAGAAAATTAAAGAAAAATAAAAGTAATAATAAACAATAGTGGGCCTAGAAGTAAGTCAGCATGCAGATACAATTGTTTGTTGTACAAACATTTGATTGCTTTTTGTGGTCAATTGCTCTCAGAAAATTTAACAATTTAAACATTTGAGAAACCTAGTAATTTTAAGCACACTTTTATAAGTGAGTAATAATGGAAGCGCATTTGACACAAAAAGCCGCCCCTTGTCTGCTGTTGCGGTTCTGAACTTTTCGCAAAAATTTTGCCGTGTTAAACATACGCAAAATGGAGTGCGGTTGTTTGTAAGGTTTCTGGCAAAGCAAAATTTGGTCTTCCGATGCCACCGAGAAAATTTGAACGGTGAGACAACAGAGGAAACTTTCTGGAGTTGGTGGACCTAGTGGCAAAATATGATTCTGTTTTGAGCGAACACCTGACAAAAATGAATTTAAGAAACACGAAGACCGTCACTCACTTATCATCCCAGATCCAGAAAGAGCTTATCAACGTACTGAGCAATCAAATAAGGAAGAAAATCATTCAAGCGGTGAAAGAAGCCAAGTAT
>VTPC01007641.1:92671-120345 GCA_011009095.1 Ignelater luminosus
GCTGAACGAATGGCGAAAATGATTTTGGAGAAGATCGACCAAGATGGACTCGACATTGAAAATTGTAGAGGCCTAGCTTACGACAAGGCCGCTGTTATGTTCGGAATACATAATGGAGTCCAAGCGAAAATTAAGACAGTTAACTCCAAGGCCCAGTTCGTCGCATACACTAACCACTCTTTGAACCTAGTTGGTGTTCACGCCGCTTCCGTCACATTAGAAACTGTTACTTTTTTTGGGACGGTGGAGAAAATATATTTGTTCTTCTCGTCATCAACCCAGCATTAGGACATTTTGCATTGTAGTTTGATTTTAAAGTTTGTTCTTATTTGTTTATTTATATTTAGCATAGTTTTCTGTTTAAATTTTAATACAAATATCTAAATATAACCATAGCCAACAGTTAAATTACTTTTTTATTAGATAATTACAATTTATAAACGTGGTTTAAAGTTTAAATGTTGGGTTAAAGGTTTACTTTATATTTTTAAATTTTTAAATTCGAATTTTTATTTCTTCTGAAGGGGAAGGGGCGGTACATTAGAAGGTCCGCTCAAGGCGCCAATATCCCTTGCTACGCCACTGTCTGTACGGCAGATAATTTTACTGGTGTGATGATTTTTACTTAATTTTTAAGTCAACTAGTGTTTTTGCTACTTTTATCTTTGTTTTATATTTATCCTTTTAATAAGAATAAATGAACAAATGATCTTGAACTCAGGAAAGAATAACTTTAAAAAATCAAGTAGGCGATGTACTCGATTTTAACCACCGTTCAGTATCTCTACCATACGAAAGTAACCTTTGTTGAATAAAATATAAACAATATTTAGTACGTGTTTAAAATTAAATTTATTCACCTTTTAGTAGATATTACATATTAGAATTTAACATTTTTCAGATTTCTTAAAGATACATCTTCATTCTTCCCATCTAATTTCTAATTTATTTTTTTATAATAATTTTCATATAAATAAATAGATTTCAAATGTCAAGAATAATTAAATAACTTACAATTTTATAATTATAAAACAAATAAATTTCACCTGTATACAATAGAAATTTAAATTAATTGGAATAAAAATGAGAAAGAAAACGCTATTTCCGATAAGTGAATAACAAAATATTAATAAAACAAATAAATTAATAAAATTATTTATATTAACACTAAAGAATTAGTAGTTTACTTACACGTAATACTGCTGAACTTTTAATTATCTATTTATTAAATATATATCACTATTTGAATCCCAAATAGCATGAAAGCAACAAAAACCCAAGTCAAAGATACCCATGAATTCTAAATTTCTTGTCTTTGATAGTTTCATATAGTTTTATATTAGTAAATAAATAAAACAAAAGCTATTAAAATAATACAAGTGACATTTACATTTTTTTAGGTTAGTTTTTAAGTGACTACAGTTAACATAATTCATAACTATAATAATTAATAAAACTTTGTGAATTTAACAATAAATTTTCATTCATTCATTAGCATCTTATTTTCGTAATGGCATCAAGAATGAAAATAGTGAATGGGAATATTCAATAATCAAAATGATTATGACATTTAAAAGTTGAATATTTGAATTCATACTTTAAGGAGGTACAGGACCTTAGTGAAAATGATGAAAACATCATGAAATTTTTATATTTATAATATTTGTTGTCTGAAAATTTGAGCGACCTAGGGTTCATAGTTTTTTTATAAAAAAATATTAAAAATAGCCAATTTAACATTATAACTGCATTTCAGACCCCACGCGTACCTATAATATCAATACTGTTAGCTATGAAAAAATGGTGACACTGCTCTGAAAAACTACACCTGCATAAAAAGAATTTCGAAATTATTGAAAAAAAATTGTCAAGGATTCTTATTTATAAAAATAATTAATTTTAAAAAACACTAATTTTTAAAATCCAGTCAGCTATAATTAATGTGGATTATGTTGACGGCAACACACGGTGATTAATTTCACTCATTTAGGAAGACAAAATCACTGCATTATGGTATGGAACATAATAGAAACACATTCTATTTAAAAAAAATGCAAAATTTACCAATTATGACTTTCATTACTCAAAATTCTAAGAGATACTTAACCTTAAAATTCACCAAAAATAAGAAATTATATTTTATTAGGTATAGTACACAACAAAACATATAAATAAATAAATAAATGGATATTCTTTATCATTTTATAAGTCTTCTTCCTCCTCGTTATCGTCAGAGTCTTCTAGAGAGTGTACTGCTTCATCAGGAATCTGAAGGAAAGATCTGACCTCTTCTGACAAACTCCTCATTTTCTTTTGGATAGCGTTTGAAGGCTGAGAATTAGAGGATCTGAAGATATCAAGAGCAAATGCAAAATGTGTTGATTACATTGAATATGACTGCTCTTAATCAAGTATTATACTTGTAAACGACATTCAACAAATCAAGATAGATGAAATTATTGATAAAATTAAGTGAAGACTTATTATGGATTTTAAAGTAGAAACTCTAACCTACAAAATAGGACAAAATTTGTGGTGAAACTTTTTGAAACTTTTTTTGTCCAACTACCGCAAGCCCATTTATGTATTATCCGGTAAACTTTACATATTATGCTATTTTATAAAGTTATTTACTTACTAGAAATGGTTTTTATTACACTTAAAACAACAAACTAGTATCATAAATATGCAAAACCTTATTAATATAAACAAAAGACTGCTCATCAACACAACACTTTGCAACAGCGTAAGTGCGTCCATGCAATACTTCTACTTTTAACGTTGGTCGCAACAAATGGGACAAGTCTAGACTTATTAAATTTACAGTATATTAACAATTAGCTCTTTAACTTGCTACGTATACTATTATTTTTTTGAAATGAGAAATTCTATTTTCTACATTTTGTCTAGCTAATAGTAATTATTCAAAATTGATTACCGTGCAACGGCGGATTGAGAGGGAAATTCAAAATTCAAGGAGATCGTATTTCAAAAAATAAATGTTAAAGTTTTTAAAAAACTTTTATTATGTATTGTAAGATATAACAAAATTAAATAATAATTGGTAATAAATAAATTATGCCCAATTCTTTTAATATTGCAAAAATAATTAAACGTTTTATAAAATTGTAGTTTTTAAATTTTTCAAATAATTCAATAGGTTAGTGATAATTTTTTTTGACTTAGACACTCGAACTTTTGTTTTGGTTATAAATTTTTTCAGTGATTTCTTTACCTTTCCAAAAATAACGTTTTTTTTCTTCGTTCATTTTTTATTGCTTTCAAGAATCTTGTTAAATAAATTTCACTTCTTTGCTTTATTTGTAAACATACACCCAACACAATTATAATACCGTGGACGCATGCACAAGCACGGTTAAAGTTGTTGCGCTGCCGAATTTTTTATTATTTTTTAAAAATATTAATTAATAAAAAATTAATTATTTCATGTAAATTTAATAGTAATTATGAATCATTTTGTAATGATTTGATAACTACATACATAAAAGAATAATTTCAACAAGCCAAAAGTCATTTAATCACAAGTTGAAATATTAATTTTTAAAAGTACAATCCCGAAAAAAGTTTATCCTCTCCATAGTGCATACTAATCACAGATACCTACCGCGGAGTAAACTTTTTAAATTGACTGTACGTCCTGTACCTCCTTAAGGATTACTTCTGCGGGATTACTCTTAGACAATCTTTTAAAAGTCCAAGGGTATCTTTGACTTGGTTTTTTGTTGCTCTCACGGTACTATCCAAATCGCTGTCTCTTGTATTAATTAACTGTGAATATTGCAGGTTCTATTTCATCAGTCAGTTTTTCACGTTCCCACCACTACAAAACTAATTTTTTTGTATGGTCTACACGCTTTTTCTGAATTTCTGAAGTGACGGTACTAATTGCTTTTTACCATATTTCTTCACCTAGGTGCTTATCGTTTCTTTTCTTCTTCTTTACAAATGCCCCATATCAATTCAATTATTTTAAACTGGTAATGGTATAGGGGCAACCTTAAGACTACATGACTATGCTTTTGAAGAATGTATTGTTTAGATATCGCATTTTGTTCCGTTAATAATAATATCTCTGATTTCAAGGCATCTGTAGAATAATTAATTTTATGGCTGTCTAGCCAATTTTGAAGAACCCTTTTTCCCATGTTGAAAATGAATTAAGACACTTTAATTTTTTTATTGTAATATCTACATTTAATTCTGGCTGAAATATCTTTACCCATGGATTATTTGACCGATAAAGTCACATTTACACTAGGAAAATTTTGAATTATAGTAGTTAGCCAGTGCTCTATAGTCCAGTCAATGAATACCTAAAAGGGGCTTGCAGAGGACATGGAAGGGGGAAGAATTTTTCTCTTGAGGAATGTGTTGGGGGTAGTTAGGAGGCAAACATATTAAAAGTCCCCGCCCCTAGCCCCATCGCTTCAGGTGGGGGGGTGGAAAACTCCCTTTTGTCGGTATTTTGCTTATAACTCGGAAACAGTGCGTCGTACGGTAAAACAGGCTTCTTACAAGATAAAAGATAATTAAATTTGCTACAAGAATGTCTATATTTAGTTTTTTTCTATGTTTTATAGTTTCCGAGATATTCGCCAGCGAAAATCGAAAATGTTTTTTTGCCTTACATTCTTTATCAAACTTGTCCTTCTAACTCCTCAGCCTTATGTTTTCAGATAGGTCGTCAGACGGGAAGTTGTAGAGCATTAAATTTTCTTCAAAAATATGTATTTTGACTAATTTATTTTTTACAGGTCAAAAGTTACAGCAATTTGAAGTTTTCGGATAAATTTTGTGATTTCTCAAGAAAACTATACTTTCGTTATTATTGTTATTTATGTAGTAAGAAACTGGAGTTTGCCAAGACTAGATAAGATTTTTCTTAAATTCCAGTTTTTTAATACATAAATAACTATAATAACGAAAGTATAGTTTTCTTGAGAAATCACGAAACTTATCCGAAAACTTCAAATTGCTGTAACTTCTGACCTGTAGAAGATATATTAGTCAAGATACATATTTCTAAAGGAAATTTAATGCTCTACAACTTGCCGTTTGACGACCTTTCTGAAAACATACGGCTGAGGAGTTAGAAGGACAAGTTTGACAAAGAATGTGAAGCAAAAACAATTATCGATTTTCGCTGGCGAATATCTCGGAAACTATAACACATAGAAAGAAAATGAATATAAACGTTCTTGTAGTAAATTTGATTATTATTATCATACGACGCACCGTTTCTGAGTTATAAGCAAAATACCGACAAAAGAGATTTTTCCATCCCCCCCCCCATCTGAAGCGACAGGGCTAAGGGCGGGGACTTTTAATATGTTTGCCTCCTAACCACCGGAACACATTCCTTAAGAGAAAAATATTTCTACGGCCCCCTTTCGGGCATTCATTGACTTTTCTTGAGAAATCACAAAATTTATCCGAAAACTTCAAATTGCTGTAACTTCTGACCCGTTGAAGATAAATTAGTAAACGTTACATATTCTTGAAGAAAATGCAATGCTCTACAACTTCCTGTCTGACTACGTTTCTGTAAAATATAAGGCTGAGGAGTTAGCAGGACAAGTTTGACGAAAAATGTGAGGCAAAATAAGTTTTTCGAAAATTATCGATCTTTGCTGGCGAATATCTCGGAAACTGTAACACATAGGAAAAACATTAATATAAACATTATTGTAGGAAATCCAAATATCTTTTATTTTGTAGGGAATACTTTCTAACGTACGATGCACCGTTTTCGAGTTACAAGCGAAGAACCGAAAAAAGGAACTTTTCCACCCCCCTCTCCCCTGAAGCGGCATGGCTAGGGGCGGGGACTTTTAATATGTTTGCCTCCTAACTACCCCCAACACATTCCTTAAGAGAAAAAATTTCCTCCTTCCATGTTCTCTACAACCCTTTCGTTGACTGGACTACTAGTTCATTTTGAAACCAGTAGAACTTGTAAGCTACTGATTTAACAATTTCGAATGGCAAGAAGCGTTATCATTACGACTTCTGTTTTAGATTTGGTAGAAGTTTCTCTTTTAGTCATTTGGATCTCGAAGAAAAAAACTTAGCTTGCGCCATTGCTACATCCATTTTTATCACCGGCATGGCATATAGCACCATAAAACATATGGGTTTCAAGTTGCTTTAATAATACTTTGCACAAATATAAGCCCTGTAGCTCAACCTTGCTTGTAGGAGAACAGTACTATTAAATTAAAAATGTTCTTCATATGTATGATACAACACAATACAGGACGACTGAACTTTAATGGAAGATTCCAGTTAAATAGAATATTAATTTGGTTATTTTAAATCTAAAATTAAAAAATCTGGGAATGCAAAGCATAACCACAACGAACTCCGTTTTGTTCTTTCGGCGACCATTTTGACCTATTGCCGAGGTGATCTCAAAAAACGAAGACTTCACATGTTTTTAGTTTTTGATGTAGAATCGAAATCTGAAGTCAAAATCTCAAAATTTAAAAAAAATGCGGACAGACAGACAGACATACAGACTTTGCAAATCCTTTCGGAGTTTGTTGAATATACAAGTTTTTCTACAGTTTAATGCTAAAATAAATATTTTTAGAAAAGTATGAAAAACTTCATTGAATTTTGAAAATAAATAAGATGACCTATTTTCAGCGCATGCTATTATTTACGGATCTTACTTTTTATATCAGATTCTGTAACGAATCGCCGAAAAGTTCACACCAAACAGGAAAAATGTTTATTTATGATTTTTTTAATTTGCGCCTGTCTGAAAATCAAATACACGCTACTTTGATCTACCAAGTCATTTTTCCTTTATCATAAAATTGATCAAAATAGCTTGTATTTCGTTCTCGGATATACACAAACTATTGATGCAAAAAGTTTTCTATAAAAATAAAAGTTTTTTTCTATTTGGTGCGAACTTTTTTGGCGGTCACTGTATTTTATTTACTTGCAGCAAACGGATATGGCAGATCAGATGGGATTATAACATTTTTCGTCCAACGTGCGTGTGATGCAAAACGTTCATATGCCACTATATTAGCAATTGATTCTTGGCTTAATGGTAATCGACAGGGATCGTTTAAGGACGTTAATGAAAAACATATGACTGATTTTATTCAAAAATTTTACGATGACTGTAAAGTTGATCCGAGAGATGTTGAGTTTGTCGAATGTTACGGTTGTGGTTTAAAGGTAAGTTGTTTACTAAAGTTCAATTCTATAAATACAAGTTGTATCTAAATTTCTTTCCCAAAACTATATAGCAGTATCGAGAACATCTTTTTTCTATATCAATTCGTTCAAGAGTTACAGCGGCTCAAAGACGACTTCAGATTGCCGAATTTTCTCTAATAACTTTTGAACGGATTAAGTAATCTGGTGTGAATTTGCACATTTGCTGAATTGGTGTAATTTGTATCCAATCTGGTTACAAACGCAAAACACACAAAAAATGAAAACTAAAATCTTTTTTAATATTTCAATTTCCATACTCTGTAATTGATAATTTTTGTTTCCATCTCAATGAAGGAAAAACTACGATTAATTTTGTTGTGCTATTATACAAAGCGTCTCGTAAATGGTGCTAAATAAAGGTACAGCACGATTTCTTGAGGAATTCTTAGCAAAAACTAAAGTATAACAAAATACTCTCCAGAGCTTCATTTTCAAATGATCGTGGTTTAAATTTAAACTTTCTGTCAGATAAAATAAAAACGCCTAGAAATTCTTAGATATATGCATATTAAACGTTCTTTTTGATAAAAACCACCACCATTAAAATCTCAAAAACGTTGTTATCATTCGTTTTCGAAAAATCAACTTTTTTAACACGCAGCACTTTTAAAATTGTGGTTACACCGAACACGTTAACTAGGTACATATAAACGAAATCACGCAAGAAAAATCTTCCGAGGCATTCCAAAACTGGTCAACTCGTATTTTCAGCATGAGTTACATTTCAGACTTGAAATTGCGAATGTTGACTAGAGTAAACGGTTATGTACGAAATAAGTTTCTGGATTTGCGCAAGTTTTTCTTTAAATGACTTTTATTATAACAACTAATTCTGTACCACTATATTGATTAGTAAATTGGTATTACGGAACGATATCTACAAGCACCATGTTACCAAATTTTAAAAACTTTAACTGTTAGTGTCTTTAAAAGTAAGTCACAGAGACCAAAACGCTATTACACTTTTCGTCTTGCTTTTTAATCAGGAATAACGTACAGTGATGATTATGCGCTATTTATGAGACACCTTGTATAATAAGGTCACTGGGTTATAAAAGATATAATTATATTAATTGTTCTTGATGTTACAATTGCAACAAATCCGTTACATTTTACATGTAGCTGTTACGATGTTACTACAATTCAAGTAAAATCTGTTAAAATCTTACAAATATCTGAATATGCTAGAAAAAAATTACAACTCAATTTAATAGAAACAAATTTTTCATAAATCTCTTTCTCTCTCTTTTTTGAAAGATTAGTTAGCCAAGGTCACAACCATAGGTTGCAATAGTAACATTTACATTTAGGGCATTTTCTCATGTTGGTTCGTTTCCGTTGGTTGAACTTGCACATACCTACTTTGATTTGTGTTTGTTTGAAAACAGCACTATTATTCGAGTAAAAAGTTTTAAATTTTGTTTGTTCAAAATTTGTTGGATAGTTTTTGAGATATGAGATTTCAAGGTGAGGGGTCAAGACTTCTTATTCGGATATAAGTAAGACTAGATACGGTGGTAAAGTAAACGATTTGCAGACAAAATTACGTCATAAAGTACTTTAAAACGTTTACTTGGAAATTTTTAAAGCTTTGCTGCTAAGGACCAGACACTTCGATCAAGCCTTCACAAAGTAAATGTTACAATTTTAATTACTTAATACAGAGTGATTCTAAATGCCTGAGGATGGTTTGAATTTGGCGCCACATTTAAATTATTTTTACGTTGGCACTACTTGTTTACTTTTTGCAATCTGTCAAATAATATAATCTATCTTTTTTGAGGTTATATAGTATTGTTTGTTATTATACTTTAGGTACGTTCGGTTTTCTATTTAGGAGCTGGAACGTTGCGAGTGGAGCGAATGATCACGTGGTACAGAGAGTAAACAGAGTTTCTCGGAATAAAAGAACGAAACGGTGCATGATCTGGAGTCGTAGAAAGTAAACAAATAAAGTTCTAGGCGTAACCTCAACAATAATCTTAATTAATTTAAATTCCAATTAGACTGCTTTGTTACAAAACTAAAGTAGGTATATTTGTTTAATTAACACAGTTGTAACAATTGAGAATTGAGGTTATAATAGGTATTTTGTTTTCTCTTTCTTCTGGGCAAGGTTGCCAAATTAAAGTAAAATTTGTTCGCATATTAATTTATACATGGTTTTCTCACATTTGTCTACAAACTTATTACTCAAATGAATTCGGGTGTCTGGAATTTTCAAAATTATTGTAGAGAAATTAAACAACGTTTAAAAAAGTGAGGGAGAAATTGTGTTGGATGCTTGCAAATTTGGTAACTCAGCTTGTGCTTCCATAATCTTCTAACGTACAACCTTTTCAGTCGGTGCATTAAGAGTTTGTACCTTTCACTCCGTACTGCAAAAAACGAACACTACAATAGCGCACTCTGTTAACTCGATCGCAAAAAACGAACGGCTTTTACAACTACGAGTTTTAAGAGCAACATAAACGAACGTACCTTTTGTAAACAACACAGATTTGACATATTGCACAAAGTAAACAACCAGTGCCAACATTAAAATAATCTAAATGTGGCGCCAAATTCAAACCATTCTCACACAATCACTCTGTATGTACTTTAATAGGTACATTTTATCTTTCTCCAAAAGCAACCCCGATTTGTATATTGATTGGCAAAAAACGGCCTTTATCCAGACTGCTCTTTTGAATTTAACAAAATCTTGCAAATTTCAATCCAATATTACAACAGCTTCATTAAAAGATGAATTCATTTAGGAAATAAAATATCAATATTCCGACATGTTCTGGGTCCTGTGAAACGGACACAGCTATTTTCACCAGTGTATTACAATTTTTAGTACGTAGCAATAAATATTCTCACCAAAAACATATTTTTTGAAGGCAATCATAACATCAAATTGTCATGATTATCTTTGCAAAATTAGAAATTTATTTTGGGTTTGTATTCATGAATTACAAATTAGAAAACTAACGGTAAATATACGAAAGGAAATATTGCTTGTGTCTACTAGCTGTAATCTCGCTGCCGCGCTAGTAATTAAGATACATGATTTGCAAAGAAGTGCTATCAACTGTTCAGCAATTTTATATCAATTTGAGGTGTTAATTGGGTTATTGTCATACTCTGTTGCATCTGTCCGTCGCAAGATGCCTATATGATAGAGCTAAGACAATATGCTCTAAAGAAGGAGACCCAAAGAAGGAGAGAGAAAGAATAGCTCAAATCCTTAGAGACAATGGATACCTTGATACTATAGCAGTTAACTTAACACCTGCAACTAACCTAACGTCCGAGAACAACTAAAACACGGAGGACAGAAAAGGCAGAGATGATGCAGCTGAAAGACAACGCACAGCAGTCAGTATGTACCGAGCGTCTTCGATCAACTCCAAAAAATCGGAAACAGGTACAACATATGGCCAGCGTTCAAATCCTTGCGGACGCTTAGGGAAATAATCACCAAAACCAAACACAGCAACGAAGACCAGTAGACGGAGAACTACATCTACAACGTTCCATGCGAGTGTGGCAGGGCATACATACGAGAAACGGCCAGACCCCTATGGATGAGCCTTCAAGAACACAAAAATAACATCAAGAAGAGAGAAACCGATAAATCGAGAATCGTGGAACATGTATGGGGTGAACACTACCGCCATTGGGATAAAGCACAAATTGTGGCCAAAGAGGAGAACAGAACTCGTAACATACATAGCGCTAGCCAAAAAATTGATAAGCCAGGCTGGCTTAGAAACAAAACCCATTTGGATGCCAATACTGCTCGAAGAACTTGGGCGCAAATCCCTACTGCGTGACATTAACAGTAACCTACTGCGCATCTAGCTACGTAAATGCAACTTATATAGAACTTATAAAATTGTATAGGTCGACGGCTCAGTAGCTCAGTGCTTCAAACATCAAATTAGCTATTATTGTCTCTGGTTCAAACCCCGGTGAAGTCGAAGATTTACGAAAAAGGTAAACTGAAAATGCAAAATAATAAACCAAATTGTCCTTCTCAGGGCGAACGCCTGAAGATGGAAGCAGAGTCGGCTTTGGAAACGTCGCGACAAAATATCGCAACAGAGTGTGGCAATAGCCCAATTAACACCTCAAATGAGAATCCACACTCATTAACTTTTAAACAGAATTTTATACCAATGCGATCACCTGCTGCTTGCTGGTGTACACAAGCATTCTCCAACTTTACTTTATCAACAGATGAGAAACTCCATAAGCACTGGGCCAGTAAAATAAGTCAGTGCGGGCGAATAAAATGTTAGAGTGGTACTTGTGTAGAACACCAGTTGACAAGTGTGAACGAACGTCGCTTAATCGAATAACGCACTGGCTCAGTACCTAGTGCTTAAGGAGATCCGCGGTCTGATTATCAGTTATGACTGTGTTTGTTTTGCATTGTTAAAAAATATTAAATGAGAAATAATACTGTCACTTTTACTTTATCTATACGTTGCCTGAATACGGTTATATTATATTAAATTGCTTGTGTTGTAGAAATATGATGAAGCCGAACTAAAGGCATTAGATAGTGTTTACTGCAAAAACAGAAACACGCCTCTTTTGGTAGGATCAATAAAAGCCAATGCAGGGCATGCAGAAGCTTCTAGCATATTTGTAAGTCTTGCAAAAGTCTTAGTTGCAATGGAGTCTGGAATCATTCCTGCAACTCTCAATTACGAGTCGCCTAATCCTAATATAGATAGTTTAATTAAAGGCAGAATAGAAGTAGTTACTAAAAATATAGAATGGAATTCTGGGTTAGCTGCAGTGAATGGTATTGGACTTGGTTCATCATATGGACATATTCTTCTTAAAGCTAATCCTAAACCAAAAAGCAAACAAATAGATCATTTACCACGACTCATTAATATTTCTACTAGAACTGAAGAAGGTGTCCAAGCTATTCTAAGTTCGGTAAGTAACATTTAAAAAGGGATAATGGTATATCTTTTTATTAAAAATAAAATTTCAGTTAAAAGCCGAAGAAAAACTAGACCCAGAATATACAGGTTTGATTAATAATATTTTTAAAAGAACGATTCACGGCCATTTATACAGAGCATATACAGTACTAGATGGTTCAGCAGATGTTCAAAGTGATTTCGAGGTGCACATCATACCTTGTGAAACCGAGATTTGTTTTTAATTTGAATGTGTTTTAGTATTGGCCAGGAAATAAACGAGAAGTCTGGTTTGTGTATTCCGGCATGGGCAGTCAATGGTGCAAAATGGCAACAGACTTGATGGCACTACCAGTCTTTGCTGAAGCTATTCATAAATGCCATAAAGTTTTAGAACCTAAAGGAA
Source organism: Ignelater luminosus (assembly GCA_011009095.1). Taxonomy (NCBI): domain Eukaryota; kingdom Metazoa; phylum Arthropoda; class Insecta; order Coleoptera; family Elateridae; genus Ignelater; species Ignelater luminosus. The sequence goes on from VTPC01007641.1 coordinate 105,263, forward strand.
TCGATTTGCTTACAATTGTAACAGGAGATGACCCAACGATGTTCGAAAATATTTTATACTCATTTGTTGGTATTGCGGCGGTTCAGGTATGTGTAAATTATATCTATTAAGATAGTTCAAAAAAATCTCTATGTTGCCGATCTGAATAATTTTATGCAGTTTTGCACCTTTAGGTGAGACATTAAAATGTACCAAATTTTGTCCCAATCGGACAACATTAACACGTGTCGCATCGAGTTTGAAGTTTGAAAAAGTTAGCAATTTACATGTTTTTTCGAACTTTTTCTTTCGAAAACAACCAAGATTTGTTTGTGGGTAGTATGATAAATGAGGAACATTTTGGCGCAAAGTTAATTAAGATCGCTTCAATGGTACCAAAGTCACAACCATTTTTTCGAACTACCAAATAGATAGGGACACTGGGGCTAAGTTGCCGATTCATTGTTAAGGTCACATTTTCACAGTGCGTAATAAACTGCAGATGCTACTGATACTTTTGGTATACACATCGACTGTAATTTTGACACGGAAGATAACTAGAAAGATTTTTTTCCACCAAAATCTGAATCAGGTGGACGAAAGTAAAAGGTCTAAGAGCAAAAGAATTGACTTTTTTTAATAAACAGACTTTATTTACATCATTTGACAGGACATTAAAACAATTCCTGCAATCATCGTTTTGTGGTCTTTGGATATTTTCTTTGGTACCGCTGTATGACCTAAAAAAAGACAAAAAGTGGATCAGACTAACTATACTCTATAGAGGGTGTCCATGAATGGGGTTACAAAGAGGAGAAACTTTTTTAATATGCGTTTTACAGAAAAAAGTTATACTTTATAAAAAATTCGGCTTTCCTTAAAATGTCCAAAAACATACTTGGATTTGACTACAGATATACACTTACTTATAAATTCAATATTATTGCAACTGATACTTTTATTTTTCAACTATACAACAATCAGTTTTTTGGAATTTTAAGTACAATTAGACACAACTAATATAATGACAGTTGTTTCCGTATATCCTCTGTCCTTGGGCCACAAAACTGGATCTTTTTAAACAAATTGGGTGTCGATTTGAAATCTTTTGAAAAATCGTTTCGATTTCGAAGAAACTAGTGCAGCTGGCAGATTTGTCTTCAGAAAACCTTCCAGCTCGTCAACTTTAAGAAATTTGTTTTTAATTTTGGTGTTCTCCTCTTCTACTGCTCCAGTTCGTCTAATATATTTTGTGCTATTCTTCGTTGAGGCACCAGAAATGGTTTCCAAATTTGTCTGTGACACATTTTGACAAATTTACATCTATTTTTCTGAAACTGTGCAATTTTCTAGAAAATATGATATCATTCATCGGTGCTTGGATTGTGGAAGACGTAAGTCTGCGTAACAATACGCAGATATCTCTAACCTTATGTTGTTGGTCGCGTGACAGCTTGAACTGTTCGCGAAATAAGGCAATAAAAGAAACTCTTTGTAGTCATTTCGAGGAAACTTGTTTCTCGACTTGGCTTTTACGAGGGTGGTCTGAAAAGTTTCCGACCTCAACGTGAAGATGGCAGCACTCGTAAATAAAAGCTACTGAATTTCGTTGTTCATCTGTTGACAGTTACTCACCAAAGTTTCAGCCATTTTGGACTCGCAGTTTTTATGTAACAGTCGTTTGAGTGAGTTGATGTGAGTTTTTTTGTGAAAATGGACAAAATCGAGTATCGAGCTGTCATTAAATATTTGTTTTTGAAAGGCAATACGCCTTCGCAAATAAAAGATGAGTTGGATTCTGTGTATGGGGACTCTGCACCATCATTTACCACAGTGAAATTTTGGGCTGCTGAATTTAAACGTGGCCGTAAGAGCTTGGGAAACGATGAACGTTCGGGACGTCCAAAAACTGCAACTACCGACGAAAACATCGCCAAAGTTCACCAAATGGTGCCAGACGACCGCCGAATTAAAGTGAGAGAGATAGCAGAGGTTATGAACATGTCAAAAGAACGTGTTTGTCACATATTAAATCAACATTTAGGCATGAGAAAGCTGTCCGCGCGTTGGGTGCCGCGTTTGCTCACGTTAGACCAAAAACGTGTTCGAATGAATATTTCCAACGCTCTTTTGGCGCAGTTTAGGCGAAATAAATCCGAGTTTTGGCGCCGATTAATTACTGTAGATGAAACTTGGATACACCATTATACGCCCGAAACAAAAATACAGTCCAAACAGTGGACTGCAAAGGGGGAACCGGCTCCAAAAAAAACAAAAACTGTTTTTTCGGCTGGGAAAGTGATGGCGACTGTTTTTTGGGATAGTCATGGAGTTATTTTAATCGATTATCTTCAAAAAGGAAAAACCATTACAGGAGCATACTATGCATCATTACTTGACAAGCTGAAGGCAGAACTTGCGAAAAAACGGCCACATTTGCAGAAAAAGAAAATCCTGTTTCACCAAGACAACGCACCGTCTCACACCTCAGCGGTTGCCATGACGAAAATCCACGAATTACGGTTTGAACTGCTTGACGATCCGCCTTACTCACCAGATCTAGCCCCAAGCGACTTCTTTTTGTTCCCTCATCTAAAAATTGCGCTCGGAGGACAAAGATTTTCGTCAAATGAAGAGGCAATTACCTTCGTGAACAATTATTTTGCAGAGAAAATTGCCGAGTACTATTTGGACGGGTTACAGAGATGGGAGCATCGGTGGGAGAAGTGTGTAGAGTTACAAGGAGACTATGTTGAAAAATAAAAAAAAATTTTCAGAAAAAATGTCTTGTATCTTTGTTAGGTCGGAAACTTTTCAGACCACCCTCGTAAATCGTCCACAATGTCTGGAGTAACATCTCTCAGTTTTTCGTAAGCTATCGGGTCTGTCTCATAGTCTTTGTAGTTAGTCTTATCGATCCCTTTCAGTGCTTTTGAAATTTCTTACATAGTCGTATGTCCGGACCTGAAGTAGGCGTTATTCTTAAGGCATTAAACACTCCTGCCAAAACTATTTTATAAACATGGTGACGACAGGCGAGCAACAAAACATCTCTCTCCAATTTTTGTTCCAGTAAATGTGCATTTCCCGTTTAATCGTCCCATATTTGATGCTGTTTGTACTTTTTTCGATAAATCCCAGTCTTCAACTGCTGCTGAAACGGCTGACGATACTTCGGTTCCTGTCAACGATGAGATTAAGGCATCTTCAAGAGCTGCTCTAAGTTTACGCCGGTTGCCACAACCGGTAATCAATCAACGGTAGATTTCCCTGATACATTTGGTAAAAGCTTAGAATCCCAGTGAATCGCCACAAAATCTTCTTCAACGTTTGTATTTCTGATCTACTCAAATTTGTTTGCACGGAAACTTTTTTGGGAACGTTTTAAAGCATAGATCGGAAGTAAGTATAGGCTTATTTTTACGTTAAAGTCGTGGTAGCTATGAATTTGTTGTTTCGTATTTGTTTGTCATTTGAACTGTCACGCAAGTGACAAATAAACACAAATCTGTTAAAAACACTGCAATGAAGAGGCATGAAAAAGAACTCTTTGCTGAAAGTGTTGTCCAATATTATCTTAATACTACACACGGTGACAACAGCACTACTGCTAAACATTTTATGGAACGGCGAGCCAGTAAATCTGGATTAAACAAGATACTTCGAAGGTTTAATGATCGTGGAGATATTGATTACCTCTCATTAAGTGGACTACCTATCAGCAATAAACGACGAAATGTAAGTTTAAGACTAAAAAAATCGTTGTTAAAGATGGGTCTTTCTCAAAGAAAAATTGCCGCTAGACACCAGATTTTATGAGCCATGGTTCAAAGAATTAAAAGTAAATAGAATGTTCGAACAAATCGATGTATCACATGTCCAAAATACACCGAAAATCAAGAGAGAGCAGCTAAAAAGTTATGTCGTAAGTTGTATGAAAGAAAGCCCAACAAAATTCTTATTCTTGATGATGAGTCGTACATCATGTGTGATCCAGAAAATATTTCTGCACAAAAATATTACAATTATACAGACAAAGGAAGTGTACCATCAAAACTAAAATTTAAACCCAAAGAAAAATTTTCCAAGAAATTTTTAGTGTGCAGGCAATCGACGAAGAGGGACATGTATCGGAACCGTATATAAAAGTGGGTACTCTGAAATCGCAAGAGTACTTAGAGGACTGTTTGCAAAAAAGGCTTGTACCGTTAATTGATAAATATCATCAACGTCTTAATGTGTTGTTCTGGCTTGATAAAGCGGCAATTTATTACTATAGAATTTGTAAAAATTGATTGGAAGCAGAAGGAATTGAGTACGTGGCATATGCAGACAATCGAACAAATGTACCACAGGCCCGGATAATTGAAAAATTTTGGGCAATATGCAAGTGTAAATATAGTGAAAGATGCAGAACCTTTACAGCGCTTAGTAGGTTTTGTAAAATCTGGAAAGACATCAGTGCAGAGGTTGCGTTGCAACTTTGAAAAATAGAAAGAGAAGGAGTTCACTCGATTGTTTATACTTTCGATCCATGCTTTACTGACGATCTGCTCAAGACAAAATCGTTGATATTAAAACCTAAAGAGTCTACGAATGAAGATGACAGGTGCATTGCGTCTCTATCACTAGTTTTACACTTATCTAAGGCTGCACACATTCTTGGGCGCATTAATGATTCTTGCTTTTGTTTTTTGGTGCTTATGGTCCAGCTAAGTTTTCTGATGCAGACGATGATAAAGTTTGCTTTTCTGCACTACTTCCAGACGGTGCGAAAGGGACAACTGTAAAAAAGGAAACTAATTTAGGAAAGCTGCAATTCTGGATTATATAAAAGGAGATTGAGATTGACAAAATGTGGAAGAGAAAGTGAATTGTGCAAATATTTTTAGCTACTTGATGTGTTAATTTCAACGGTTTTATTTTATTCTCGTTCCTATATTTTTTGTAAGCGTTCTTTTTTCTTTTCTTTTTTTCACTTTGATGTAATTTCATGTCTACTCCCACCATACCGTCTGGCCGACCATTTTCTTTCTGTTGGAGTAAAAACTGTCGATGATCCTCTATTTCTATTTTATTTAATGCATCGGGGTTGCAATGTGGAACAAATCGTCCAACTTTTCCACAAACTTCTCTTTTTTCTTCCTTGCAGTTACGCTCTTCCTGTGTTTACTTTTTTCCAAAAGACTCAGCTCCTGTACAAATTCTAAATTTTCGTAATGCATGTACTGCGATTTTGAATTAGGATTCTGGCTTTTTTCTCCAAAACACAGATCTTTACTTCGCGGATATTATATAGTAAAACACTTGAAACATTCCTTCGGGTGGCAGGTTGTACCCAAGAATTTGTTCGGTATTTAGCGTTACCAGAAATATTCTCTGGCGGGAAGACATTTCACCGTTGCTTAAAACCAAAACTGTTAAAATTCAATTCGTTGCAGTTTACAGTAGAAAAAACTTAAACACTATGATTCGCGACCGCATCCGCTCGCTTCAAACTCAAGGTAACACTGGTCGTACAAAGGGTCTGTGTCTGCCGCATTCATGGATAAAACCCGTTTGGGGCTCAAGATCAGGCAGTCCCGTTCGACACAAACATTTGCCTTCAATGCCTTACTAGATTTCAATGTAGCAAATTATCGCAAGGCGCTGTACTTCTGCAGCTCAAGTATTATCGCTTTAGACCTTATATCTTCAACCACCTGATTCCAATTCTGGCGGAAAAAGGAGGATCTTCTCGTTGTCTTCCGTGTCAAAATTACAATCGATGTGTATACCAAAAGTGTCAGTAGCATCTGCAGTTCATTATCCACTGTGAAAATCTGGCTGTAATGATGAGCCGGCAATTTAGCCCCAGTATTCCTATCTACTCGGTAGTTCAAGGAAATGGTTGTAACTTTGGCACTACTAAACCGATTTTGATGAACTCTGCGCTAAAATGTTTTTTATTCATTGTACAACCTATACAAAATACCTTGGTTGTTTTCGAGCTTTCATTTTGTGCCTAAAGAAAGTTCGAAGAAACATGAAAATTATCAATTTCTTCAAATTTCAAGCTCGATGCTACACGTGTTAACATTGTCCGATTGGGTCAAAATCTGGATCGGCGACATACTGCGTTTTTCTGAACCACTCTAATATCTATTAAACACACAAAATATAGAACGGATATGAATTGCAATTGCAAATTAAAAAAAATATTCTATTACTCACTTTTTAAATTAAAAGTTAAATCTCGTCAGTGGTATATTTACAAATATTGTGTGGGGGAGTCCTGTTATATTAGAAGACATCATTTAAATATAAAGTAAAAAATAAAAAAAAACTTGTTGCAGAAGGATCACAATTGTTTTACCTATCTAGAATTTTATATTTGTTATTATTTTTCAATTTTCTTTTGGAGTTCGGAGGAGGATTCGGACTGCTAGAATCCTCCCATAAGTACACTACTGAATTTTGCTGTTTTAATTCTCAGATTGGTCTGACTGACGTTTTACGCTCAATTGGCATTGTTCCCGATCGTATTATGGGACATTCAGTAGGAGAATTAGGATGTGCATATGCGGATGGATGTTTATCTGCTGAACAAATGGTCTTGTGTGCTTATTCTCGTGGAAGAGCTTCTTTAGAAGCTGACTTAATTAAAGGAATGATGGCTGCTGTTGGTAAGTGTTTGCGTAGTATTAGTTTTACAATCTGTTGTAAAATATACGGTACTTTGCTTACTTACATATAGGAATCGGTTATTCACAAATTAAAGACCAATGCCCATCATCAATCGAAGTTGCTTGTCACAATAGTTCTGATAATTCCACAATCTCTGGACCCACGGAAGACATGGAAGTTTTTGTGAATCAACTACAAGGTAGAGGAATCTTTGCTCGGCTTGTTAATGTCTCGAATATTGCTTATCACAGCAGATACATAAAACCTGCCGCTCCTTTATTATTAAAATATCTGCAAGAGGTTATACCTGAACCTCTTCCTCGTTCTTCCAAATGGATTAGCACCTCTATTCCTGAAGATCAATGGAATACAGATCTAGCCAGATTATCATCAGCAGAATACCATACCAACAATTTATTAAGTTCAGTACTTTTTGAAGAAGGCGCAAAGCATATTCCTCAGCAAGCTATAGTCATTGAAATTGCCCCTCATGGATTATTACAAGCTATCCTAAAGCGCTCTTTAAATGCAACCATTACAAATATTCCTCTCACGAATAAAACAAGTAATAATGGCTTAAAATTTTTACTTGCAGCTCTTGGAAAGTAAGGAGATTTAAAAAACAAAGTTTTAAACCAATATCTAATTTAAAATATTATAGGTTATATTTAACCGGTTTGGATTTAGATATCTCTGTCTTATATCCGAAAGTCGAATACCCAGTAGGAAGAGGGACAAAAAGTTTAGTTTCTCTTGTTCACTGGGAACATAGCGAAGCTTGGGCTTCAGGTACGGATCTTAAAGCGAATTATTGGTCAACTGTGAGGGATTTAAATGTATCTCTAAAACATAATAAGTATAAAGAATTAATTGAGCACCAGTTACAAAATGCTGTTGTGATTCCAATATCGACATATTTGGTAAGTTCTAATTTAACTTACTCTTTTTGTATGTAAAATTCTTTTTACAGGCAATTCTTTATGAATTATTAAATGGAATAAGGATGTCTACAATGAATGACGTAATATTTGAAAACTTGCAATTTAAGAACGTGGTTCGTGTACCAGAATTTGGTAAGCACAAACTAACTAGTATTTTTTAAACCACGGTTAGTAATTTTATTTATTATTACATCTAGTATATGATTTTTGTTTTAACAACAGGAAGTGCTCCTGTGTATGTAATGATGCAAAGAGGAAGTGGTTCCTTTGAGATTTATTCGGGAAGGGAACTTATTGGTTCTGGAAGAATTCAAACTGCAGAAGGGAGACAACTATTTACAAATATTACACCGATTGAAATACCAGAGAATTGCTTGGAGTTAAATACAAATGATGTTTACAGTGAATTTTATCAAAGAAGTCACCAATACAGAGGAGTATTTAAATCTATCAAAACTCTGCAGTTGGTGAAAGAAGGTAAATCCTGCCATTTACAGAAAGTTGTTCTGTTTTTTATTTATATACCCTGTTGTAGGCTCTGTTGGCATTGTACAATGGAATAATAACTGGCCTACATTTATTGAGGCAATGATTCAACAATGTTTATTTCATCGGGGAGAATGTAATCAAAAAACTCTGATGGTATCCTCGATTCAAAGTATTGCCCTCTCCTTATTGGATTTACAAATGGAACCAAGTGGTAAATATCAGAATAAACCTTAAAGAACACAATAACTGAAGATCTACATATAATTATCTATTTCTCAGATCTTAAAGTTAGTTATGATTATGCTACTGGCATTGTGTCTACTTCCGGAATTCAAATATCAGGAATTAAAGAAAAACCATTGGAGGTAGTAGGGGAAGAAAGTTGTACAATTTCATACAATGCTATAGAAGTAAAGGCTTTATTTAATGGAAAACATCAAGTAGGTTTTTAGAATTTAGCTTCGTATTTGAACTAAATGGTACTATTGTTTATTATAGTGTATTGAAAGTGGCATTAACCTGGGTCTTCAAATTACAGTGGACAATTTCAAAAACAAAACTTTTCATAGCGTAACGATTGTTGAAATCCGAACGAACAACAAACTCTTAGAGAACAGCATAAAAAATGTTATTAACAAAAATTCACATTTTAACGTAAGTACATGCATACTATTGCGATTTCTCAGGGATATCTTAATAGCAAAAATATTTAAAATTGCGATTTAACTTTACATTACCGATATAAGAATTTATATTTTAGCCGAATGCGTCAACTGTGCAGGATATAAAGGAAATTTTCGTATCTCAAGCTGAACCTGTGTATGTTATAATTAACAATGTTCCAGATAAAGATTGCATCAATTTAGTAATATCATCACATGTTTTCCTGTTAGCACATACAGACAATAATACATTGGCAAATCCTGAAATTACTCAAGTTGCTGAATTTACAGTTGATGGTACCTCTTATTCTTTAATTAGAAAAGTAATCTTCTACTGAAGATAAAAATAAAACATTTATCTCTATTGTACTTATTGTAGAGCGCAAATCCAACAACAATGATAGTACCTATTAAAACCGACACATTGATTTCTGAAGATTTGTTGTGTGAAAATCTGTCATGGGTCTCACAGTTGAAAACTGCGTTAGCATCTGCGAAAGAACGAAGAGTTTATTTGGTTTTTTCAGTAGTTCCTACAGATGGAATTTATAACTTTGTCAGAAATGCAAGCATCTTACCTGGTATGCAAAATGTTAGGTAAGTAGTAGCAAAACAAACTAAAGACTGCTTTACCTACTGTGATTTTTGCTTGTGCCGAAATAACGGTATACCTAATAAAGTTTTAGAATTCATAGCTACAACGTCTTTTTTGCAAAAATTCTGTTTTAAAAATAAATCAAATTAAGCTAAAGTCTCTACGAAAATCTGCTACGTGCAAAAACGGGTTTAGTGACCGTTTGATAATTTACGCAGCATACTAAAGGGTTTTCCAATAAGAGGTGTTATTTTGAATAGCCCGCTATTTCGGTAGATGTCACTTTTGAAGCTATCATTTTTTGACATTTGACAAGTAGAAACTACGCCATTAATAAATATGGAACGATACACGCTTCAACAACGCATTGAAATTATTAAAATTCACTATAAAAATGGTGAAAATTTGGCAGAGACGGTTCGTAAAACTCGAACATTTTTGGGTCACCGTGAAGCACCTTGTCGGACCGCAATACAGAAATTGGTGAAAAAATTCGAGCTCTTGGGACAAGTTAGTGATGTGAAGAATAAAACCCGTGCACGTCGCTCAAGAACAGCCGAGAATATTGCTGTTGTAGCCGAAAGTGTTAAAGAAAACCCAGGTTTGTCCATTCCTCGTCGTTCTTTGGAATTAGCCATTCCACAAACGTCATTACACCGTATTTTGCATAAAGATTTGGGTCTTAAGGCTTATAAAGTCCAGTTAACACAAGAACTCAAGCCGGCCGATCATCAACAACGTCGTGTCTTTGCTGATTGGGTCGTTGAAATGCATGAAAATGATCCAGAATTCCATCGAAAAATCATCTTGAGTGATGAGGCCCATTTCCACCTCGGTGGCTTCGTCAACAAGCAAAATTGTCGGATCTGGGGCTCAGAAAATCCAAGAGTTATTGTTGAAAAGTCTCTCTATCCTCAACGTGTGACTGTTTGGTGCGGTTTATGGTCCGGCGGAGTCATTGGACCTTACTTTTTCGAAAATGAGGCTGGAGCAACAGTTACGGTGACTGGATTGCGCTATCGAGAGATGATTAACGATTTTTTATGGCCGGAATTGGATGGTATTGATCTGGACAACGTTTACTTTCAACAAGACGGCGCTACGTGCCACACAAGCAACGAAACCATTGATCTTTTACGGAAAAAGTTTCCGGACCGTGTTATCTCTCGAAGAGGTGATCACAATTGGCCACCGAGATCTTGTGATTTAACACCTTGCGACTTCTTTCTTTGGGGCCACGTGAAAGAGAAGGTCTACGCCAACAGCCCAGCGTCGATTCAAGACCTCAAAGATGGAATTCGTGAGGCTATCGAGGACATAGGGCAGCCACTTTGCGATTTGGTTATGGAAAATTTCATGAAAAGGATATTGTCCTGTAAGCGTGGTCGTGGTGGTCATTTGCCTGATGTTATTTTCCACTATTAACGGCATACCTTCCTCTTTATAATGAAATAAACATCCGATCATTTATATTAAAAAATGGCACTTTTCTTTGAATATCAAAATAACACCTCTTATTGGAAAACCCTTTATAATAGTCGGAATGCCACTTTGCTTAACTCTATCATCGGAGACGGGTCGGGGTCTAAGGGCCTTAGCCCTGCAAAAGGCGATAAGGAGGGCCAAAATGTTTTAGAAAATAATATATAACAAAAGAAATGGTAAAGATTATAAACTTCGGCTTTGACCCGGGATTAAACGTAAGACTACATCAAATTAATTTAATTTAATATAAGAAAAGTTATCGTTGAAATATACGGAAGTTAATAACTTTACCTATAAAAACTAGTGATTTAGAGTTACCAAGATAACTCGTTTAACAGCCAAATCTGTTAGTAAATGAATGTTAAATCTGCTTGAATTAAGATCAATAACTGTTTGTCAAAGTGGTGATAAACCTTTGAAGCTATAAATTGTAACTTCTAATATAATATTCGTAGATGTGTGCGTATTCGACGGGGGATTCTACAGTTTGTAACGTGGCCTTGCGTTACACTTTTAAAATCTAAAAAAAAAACGAGGATCACTAAGTCGCCGACCTGACTAAGCTCAGCTGGTGGCCTTGAACGTAGATCGGGATTGGTTATACACACAATAAAACAACCACAAATCCAACAGACAAAACTTATTTACTCAAGAAAATTATGTATATAAAAAAAACACAAAATTATATGAACAAGAGTTGGGCGCCGTTGTCTTTTATGCAAAGGGCCTAAGATACTATGTAATTCCAAATTAATAAGAAATAGTGATAATACGCAACAAATCAAATGTATAAGTTATTATGCTAAATTTTAATTAAATCAAAACTGTATAAGTTTAAAAAAAATTACTCAACAATGTAAGTTAAGTTACAACAAACCCTAACCTTTACACTAATTACAAAAATCCAATTATAATCAAAAACCAAATAAATGTTGAAAGTTAAATTCAATAAGAATTTCGTGTTTGAAAAATTTATTTTAAGATTGAATGTTATCAAGAGATTTAGTACAATAACTTATCCGGCCGGCACACTCCAACCGCTAATCTCCAGGTTCATAGGTACGAACGTAAAAATGCATTTTTCTATTTAAATTTCACAGCCATCATAAAAAAAAAAAACTTAATAATTTCAAAACATTTTTCTAATAAAATTACTAGAACCATCCAAATCACAAACTTTAATAAAGAACAATTAATAAAAAAATTGAAATCACTTAGCAATTTCAATGTAAGTCTATCAACTATCAAGAGTCAACTTATCCAAAAAATTTTATAAGCAAATAAACAAAAAGCAGTTTCGGATACAAATTGAAAAAGACTTACCACAACCTTCGGCGGGTTCCGAACGGAAGCTGCGGAAGTTAAATCCTAAAAGAAAAAAAAGATTTGCATACAAATTTCAATTTAGATCCCAAAACTGAATATAAAACAATTAGATTTAAAGAATTATCAAAAAAAAAACTATCATGACAAATTTTGTTAAAAAACTTACTAAACCAAATGAAATATCAAACTAATAAGTAATGACTTGCAGTTCACAACAAAAATTACGACTATAATGAGTGATAGGCCATCATAAAATTTAGTAAATTAAATTTTAATATCAAAGTGGTTGAAAAAAGTAAATCTTAGGTTATTTTAAGTAAAAAAATCTTTACGGACAAAAAATCTCTAATTCGTAGTTAACTTCGAAGTGCAATAAGTTAGCATTGGATCCTTTTAAGAGACTAGAAGCGGACGACTCCTACCGGTTCATCAGCATCCCATCTTAAATCCCGAGACGATAAAATCCAACAGTTTCGTTTGATGGATAGGCTCCTGACTTCTAAACGGAATAAGTCAAGGGACCCACCAGATGAATGACACTAGGTTCTAACTCCGGACAGTAGCTTTTTGGTAAAATAAAAAACTGGGGACAAGAAACGGCAATCAAAAATCGGTGGATACAAGGAAGCACAAGGAAAAGAAAACTTACCCCTAATTGTAGGGTTTTTCCCACTCATTCGTCACAAAATTTGACGAATAAAAATGTAACACAACTAACTCATACGCTGGTTGCGTCTCGCCTGCCGCAAGCAGTCTTCACTTTTCCAAAAGTCGAATCCAATCGGTTCGTGATTCCACACTCAATGCAGGAAGAAAATTATGCAAATCTTAAACAATAATAAGATGCTATCCAGGGCTTCAATTAAAGAAATCAGATTAAAAGAAGTAATGAGAAACTCAAATAGAAAAGAAATCCGCAAGATAACCGTAATATACTAACCTTCAAGCGGATAAAAGATCACCATCTAAATCCGGAAGAATATCTATTCACAACTCTTCTAATTCAGAAATTCTAGAATATAACACTCCTAACGAGAATGAATATAATAGAACATTTAAATTTCCACTGCGGAGAATTACATTTCAATATTTGAAATAAATATACCTAGTGTTTCACCTGCCCTAGAAGTTGTAAAATAGGGAAAAATGTTTCAAACTGAAAACAAGAGAAATGTAAACCCAGACTAATAAAATTCGTAACACAACATTCCTAATTGCAATGTTTTATGATCAAGGGCTTTTCCTTCTACAAAATTAAGAAACTACGGGTACCCCCGAAAGCGCAAAAAGCCAATTTCCATGTAACGGGAAAGAACAACAAATGACCGTTACAAATTACAAATTTACATACTTGTGCAGACTTACGGAATGCGGTACATTATCCAGGTTTTTAGATAAATCATCCAAAATATGGTTTCACAAACACTGAATACACAGGTAAGAGCTTTTCGCTATCACTAAACACATAAACTACGCAATTTAGTTCAGTCAGTAAGCTGGGAAAAAAGGCCGAATAAAAAAAAACTCAGCTCGAATTTGAAAAGACTTTTTTCCAATGAGTTTTATATGACCCCACGATCATTAATAACTATTGAGACCTTCCCCTCGCTCTCTTTCTGCCCCAAATCGCGAAATCAACTCTTTTAACCACCCCCTTTGTGGAGATTTTTTTATTTCTGAAAATGTGTGAATTTTAACTCAAAAATTGCTCCTAGAAGGTTTTTTGGGTCGCTGATTACGAATCCGGCATTAGTTTTCCGGAAAAATAAACCTGGCCGTGAAAAAACGGAAAATTTGGTCTAATTTCTGGAAAAATTTTTCTTCGTGAAAATTTTGAATTTTAACTCGAAAATGAGTCCTAGAGGTTTTTTGGTCGCTGATTACAAATCTGATATTAGTTTTCCGGAAAAAGCACTCTGGTCATGGGAAATTTGAAAATTTTGCCCAATTTCGGAAAAAAATTTTGGAATCTCAGATCGAAAATGGGTTCTAGGTAGTTTTTTGGGTCGCTGATCGCAAATCCGATATTAGTTTTTCGGAAAAACTACCCTGGCCGTGGAAAATCGGAAAATTTTGTTCAATTTTGAAAAGAATTTTGGTATTTCAGCTCGAAAATGGGTTTTAGATAGTTTTTTTGGTTGCTGATTACGAATCCAATATTAGTTTTCCGGAAAAACCATCCTGGGCGTGAAAAATTGAAAAATTTTGCCATTTTTATTATTTTTCTCATGTTTAACAGCTTTTAGGGGGCAGTTTAGCTCGTTTTTGATGTAATCGACATGTCTGGAACCAGTTCTCATTGTTGTAGTGAAAATTGCGAAAAACCCGTAAAAAATCATTGGAAAATTTTCGAAAAAAAACGTGTTTCATGTCGATATCGGGGTAATAGCATGCCGCCATTTCGAAAATAACAACGAAAACATCTAGAAAAAAACTATGAGATTCGTGATCAGCGACACAAAACATTATCTATAACCCATTTTCGAGCTGAAATTACAAAATTTTTTCTAAAATTGGGCAAAATTGTTCGATTTTGCACGGCCAGAGTGGTTTTCCGAAAAACTAATATCGGATTCGTAATCAGCGACCCAAAAAGCTATCTAGAACCCATTTTCGAGCAGAAATTCCAAAATTTTTTTCCGAAATTGGGCAAAATTTTCCGATGTTTTATGGCCAGGGTGGTTTTTCCGGAAAACTAATATCAGATTCATGATCAACGACCAAAAAACTTCTCTAGGACTCATTTTCGAGTTAAAATTCAAAACTTTCACAAACAAAAAAAACTTTTTCCTGAAATTAGGTTAAATTTTCCGTTTTTTTTCGGAAAACTAATGCCGGATTCGTGATCAGCGACCCAAAAAACCTTTTAAAGCAATTTTTGAGCTAAAATTCATACATTTTCACAGATAAAAAAAATCTCCAGAAAGGGGGTGGTTAAAA
>VTPC01007641.1:120445-182367 GCA_011009095.1 Ignelater luminosus
GAACAGGGATTTATAACCCGGTAACGATAATTTCGTTTCAAACTAACGATAAAGTATTTTTTCTTGTTTACCAAGGGAATTACTATAATTTGTAGACAGTTAACAAACTATAACACAATTTACACTTAGGGTTTCAAAGAATCCCCTGCACAGATTAACCCGGGCACAATCCACGGCTAATCTCGACAAACGGAATCTACTTTGAGAGTGGTAAGTGGACTTATGGCTTTTTTATCAGTTCCCGCGCGAAAAATAGGAGCTAGCTACTCACTCGTCTAAGACAGAAAACTAACTAACTGCAGTAGAGATTCTTAATATAATTTAACTAAATTAAATTTTATATTACCTATTATAAAGACGTCATTAATACTTTAATGTTTGTCATGAGTGAGCAACTCGAGAAAATTACAAAATTTAATATATCCAGAAAGATTCGAACTTATATAGCCAACTAGAATACCTACCTCGATAGCACAGTTGGTTAATGCACACTTACGCGAAATAAGGGTACGTAGGTTTGAATCCTACCTGCGGTAGAGATTTTTAAATAATAGTAGCTTACGTAACTACTCAGGAAAGCGATACTTTACTGCACGAGCAGACAGATTCCAAGACAAGCAGAAGGCGAGTTTTGGAAGTCTGCAAGTCCAGTAAAGACGCTTTACTGACATGTTACGTACAATATCTTTTCTAACACCGGTTTTTTTAAATGCCGTAATCACATACAGGGTGGTGTCTGGTGCATATAGATATACCAATTTATACTTTTATCTTCCCATTTGATTTTACTGCAAATATGTAAAAATACTGTATATTCTTAATGAATTAATTTTTAAATGTAAGGTTCTGTACTTTAAATATTTCCATAATTGGCAAATTTTAAGAATGGAAGAATGTGGTCATTTGGATACAGCGTCTGACTTCTAATCTAGAGGTTCTGCGTTTGATCCTCGCTGCCGGATACCTTGTGACGTTTTCAGTTTTTTCTTTAATTTTTATATTATTAAGTTTTTTTATAAGTAGAATTATTCTAATTAATTATTACAAAAAGGAGATGTCAAATAAAAATTAAAAAAAATAGAACAAAATTACTAGTCGGCAGCAGGAGTCGAAGCCGGATCTCCTGATTAGAAGTCAATATCTGCAACCAAACAACCAAATTCTTCATTTGTTGAAACTGTCAAATTTCAGTATTTGCATGGCAGTACTTTAAATTTGTATTAAAAATTAATAATAAAATGCATTTCATAAATAATATGCAAATAAAGTTGAACAGTGTTTAATTGTAAACATTTTTTCCATTTACATATTTGAAACGATATAAAAGCAGAAATCCCAAATAAATTAAAAACCGTTTGAATTTTTTTTTTGAAAAAAACATGTTGTTTGTGAAAGTGACAAAAACAAAACTGTAAATATAAAATATACACCCTCTGATCTGTTTGTGTTGGTTTTGCGTAATTATGTAATTATTCGCAATTTTGGTTTTGTATTTCTTAAAAATGAGTAAAACTGATAGTGAAGAGTTTTCATGTACATCTCCAGAAGAAGAATAAATTAATGTTTTTTTGAAATTTGAACTTATTTGTTTCGAGTCAGGAAAGTACTTTACCTGACTACTACGGTAAAGTACTTTTCTGACTAGTCAAGTAAAATCTAATTTTCATAGCAAAATGAATAAAGAAAAGCCAACTTTTGAATACGGTGTTAGAAAAATTTAATTTAATTAATGTAATATTACTAACTAACTTGTTTTTATTTTTAAAGGGGTGTATGTTCTCTGTTGACAATCACAAGATAGAAATTTAACCACTCATAAGATGATAGGTACTACGTTCTCTCACCAAAAACAACGAACTTGATAATTGTGCAGCTGCACATGTTGCGGTCATAAAAGTCACAATGCTAACTAGTTGGGTATAATTTATTGCGAGATAAAATAGCAACTTGGTTTTATTATCTTCTAATAAAACCATTTTTTAAGACAAATATATTTACAATCGCAATTTTTGAAGGTATTCGGTCCTTTATTTACAGGGAATAGAAAGGAAATGGGAAAACACATGTTCCTACAGGAACAACTTGGGGATTGTTTCTCAAAATGTTTTTCAATATAGAACAAGGATTAAGTGATATTTCACAAAGGAAGAATAATTTTTAAAATATCTTCTATTTGAAAGAGGTTTCATAAAAAGACATTTGTTTGCGCTTCTGTATTTTTATACAGAATTTTGTATGCATTTTGATAAACGATACTTTCCCAGATGAGAAAATATTTAAACTTTACGCTAAGGGGTCACGGACAGGGTCACTCAGAACAGAATACAGTCTATGCGTCGAGACGTTCATTAATGGCAAATATAGACTTTATATCGGTAACCGTAAATATATGCAAATTCTTAAATTACTTTAACAAATTGTTTCGTATTTTTTTACAACAGTAACAAAGCATGTCTTTAATACCATACTAGGTACTTGGCTTACATTTTTACTCTAACTCTTAATTACAGATTTGTATTTATACTCGACAAAGGAGCTGCAGAATTTACTGAAAAAGAATCCGTATACAAAAAGGTGTTTAAGAATGATCTCAATTTGATTGTAATAAAAAATAGCTGCGTCGGTACATACATATCAACACCGGCTGAATTCCAAAATGATACCACCAATACATCCTCAACAGTTAGGTGTGTGTTACTAATTATTACATTGTTGTTATTGTTTATTATGGTTTTGTTACCATTGTTAATATGCCAAATATTTTAGTAATATCACTGCAAATATACGAGTAGATTATATTGGTATCAATGCGAAGGACGAAACACTTATTTTGAAGAATGAATATAAACCTGAACTAGGGTATATAGATTATTCTGGGGTTACAAGTTGCGGCGAAAGAAGAATGGGACTGGCACGTTTAGACCTAGAATTATGTAAATTAGAGCTTGATCCTGTTTTGTGGTGGAATATTCCCAGTAAATGGTCATTAGAAGATGCTGCAACTGTGCCTCATGCTCATGTTCTTGTAATAATTCATTCAATATACTATCATTAGTATCATATTGTTACTTTTCATTTTCAGGCATATTATGCTCTTGTAGTTGTAGCAGATATTAAACCTACGGATACAGTATTGGTACACGGTGGTTGTTCAGCATATGGTCTAGCTGCAATTTATATTGCTAGAAAAGTAGGTTGTGCTGTTATTACTACGGTCACTTCAGAAAAGCAGAGAGTCTTTATAAAAAAACAGTACATGTTTGTATGTTTTACAATATTTATTTTTATACATTTTTCCATTATGTTTTAAAATTTACAGTTGGATTACATCTTTAGTGCATGTGATACTTCATTTGAACCACGTATCTTATTGGCGACTGCTGGAAAAGGAGTACAAGTTGTTTTAAATTGCCTGAGCGGTAACATGCTACATGCGACTTTAAGATGCACTGCTGAATTTGGAAAAATTGTTCAAATAGGAAAATCAGATGTTGAAGAAAATACCGAAGTAGGAACGAGATTATTTTTACGCTGTGTATCTTTATGTTGTGTCACAGCGGAAAATGTTTTTAATGCCCCACTTGACGTAAAACAAAAAATACAGGAACTCGTAACTGAAGGTTTAAAGAGTGTTACTGTGCGACCTCTGTTTAAAACAGTAGAAGATCATCAAGATGTTGCGTCTATATTAAGGTATACTTTCAACATACTAAGCAGACTAAACCGTGATCCGTAATTCTGTTGCAAAACTGTAAATACTTTTGTCAAAGAACAGCCTACTGTTTTTACTGCTTTAACTTTTGCCAAATGAAATTTAAGAACTCCAGTATGATTGTAATTAGTAGAAAAAAAGCAAAGTGCGTACATACCTGATGTTTAGAATTTTCCGAAATATAGCTGATTTCTATTAGTTCAGGAAAATCTGGGAAAAAAGACGGAAATAATTTATAAACTTTTGCTACTTTGGGTAAATACTCGTTGGAGGTCTAGGAAACGGAAAACGAAAAGTTCCTCCTCCCTGGGGTGGTAGCTTCTACCCTACCACCCTTAGAAGCAGCTTTTTAAAAAATTTTTCATTTTCCCTATTTCTAAGCAAAAATATTCTACGTTAAATTCTGCACAAGAAAGGTCCTATGCAAGTTTTGGCTACGAGCTACTCGTTTTGAGTAGCATCTGTTGGAAAACAGTAATTCGTAAGAATAGTTACGTGATTTTGAATCATTTGCCACTTCAGTTGGTGCCTTGAGTTGGTATCACAGACCACCATGAATGTGTGAATGAGATAAAGTATGAGAATGAATCATCTTAAAAAATATTTTAATACATACGATAATAAGGAATAAAACATTGAAATACGGTAGAGAGATAATTAAAAATTATTATACAAAAAGCCCATATTTATGATTTACGTAAATCGCAATTTATGGATCGTCTGCATAAAATTCTTCTGACGTGTCAATTGGCTGTGAATTGTCGCAGGCTTTACCCTCGACAGTTTTTGCACATTGCTAAATATTCAGCCTTTGCTACATCTACATGAGATCAGAGTCAATATTTTTTCTGGTGCTGGTGCTTCAGTTGAGTAAATTGGGACAAAAAATTACCTACATTCTTTTCACCTCCAAACCATTAGGTTCAGGCAGTTTCCTAACCACTCTTGAACTTGTAAATATAAACGATGTGAGTGAAAGCTTGCAGCATTAATGGTAGGAGGCAAGTGAGGAAGAATATCAGCATTGCTAGCCTGACCTACTAGATAATTAAAACATTGAGATCGAATATCATTTAAATTTGTGGTGCCTGTTATTTCTCATTTTTTTAGAGTAGGTAGCTGCAATGAATTTTTGTCCAGCTTGCTCAATAGACTTACTTCTTGATGTGGGATTGTTGAACACTTGGGGAATATCGTGGAGAGATGCTTAGATTTGTTAAATCATCGAATAACTGGCAGTTTTTCTTTGCAAAAATACCTAAAGTGGTGTCCAACCACTTATTGCATGAAGAAATAGGATTGACTCCCTGCAGTTGTGAATGATCGACGGACTTTGCAACGTTTTTGAATTATAAAACCTTCCTTTTACAGCCCCTCTACCTTCCTTCATCAATAGTATATCCTTTTGTTCAGGGATAAGAGCTATGAACAAGAAGGTGGACATCTTGGTCGACAATGACAACTTGCCGATTTTCGCGAGAGGCATCTACTGCTCTGCGAACAATATAAACATCTGCACCATTTCTTGCGATGGTTGCTTCGATGCCAACACTTTCCAGTTGCTTGACAAGCTGTGAAACATAGCGTTCTTTATTCTTCAAATTAGCTAGAAAGTTGGTTTGAGCTTTAGCTAGTGTTGTATCCTTTATCAATAAAATATCTGGTGACGTTCGCTTTATCAATCGTCTTTGACGTTCAATGTTTTTTGTGTTTAATGAACTTTCAGAGTAACCATCAAAAACTACCGCTACTTTGTCACTGTAATGTTTTCGAATGTACAAAACAATAGTGTTGTACACAGTGGCAAAAGTTCCCTGTTTCTGCTACACAACCTGATGGATGAGACATCCGCCATCTATAACAAAGAAAACTTCTTCGGTCATCTCAAGGGCATCCTCAGGTACTTTGTTGAAGAGATTGTACATAGCAGATTTCTTGCTTTTCTTCAAGAGCCCCGAGCTGTCAAATAATGACATGGGTACTGTTGATAGCCCGTAGGTAAAGCAGTAATGTAACTCATTTGGCGAATCAACGGTGCATAGGATTCTCTGAAACAACTTTAATGACACTTGTGTTAACTGCGACACTGCTTTTTGCTGAAGCCATTGTTTTTACTCCATTGAAACGCTTTAGTTTAAGGGAGTCATAGTCCTTAATATCAGTTCTTATGCTTTCCAGCATTACTTCACCAACCCTTGCAGCTTCATAGAAATTAACGTTCTCAGCAGCTACTATACCTGTAGCAACTGAATAGAGTTCCTCGATATTTAAAAATGGAGAGTGCTGTCGCAGCCAAACTTCGAAGGCTTTTTGAGTTTGCTCATCCACTGCCACTCTTGCGTCCCTGAGTTCAACGTGTTGATTGCTAGATGCAAAACGAATGTTGAAAAAGTCTTTCATAGCCTTACCTATGTGGCGGGATGCTGGCTAACCACAAATCCATTTGTTTAATACACTTTCTGTAAAACCTCTTTCATAAGATACACCTCCACCACTCTTCATGTTCTGCATGAAAGTTTGTTCTATCAACATATCAGTCTATACACCACTCCAATATTTATCAGTGAACCGAACTGTAAAAAAACTTGCTTTTGTGAACGTGGTGAATTCATCCTCCTTCATTAACTCCTTCAACCTCTCCATGTCCTGTAGGTATAGCTGACAAGCCTTGGCATATGGAAAGTGACCTGTGGCATGGAATATGAGAAGCATGGCTTTGGAACATTTTATATGGAGTCTCCAATTACCCATGCGCTCTGGCTGACTAAAATGCAATGCCAGAGAAACAAATTCACAATATTGAATCCACAACTTGAAAGTTTTTCCTCTTTGCTTGATGCAGTCCATGGTGTGGTTTATCGTTTTCTTCAGCTCATCTACCACTTGATCATTTTTCAAATTGTCAAACGATGGGGTTTCTATTTTGAAATCTGATAGGATTCTTTCAACATACTTCTTGTCTTCAACTGTCATAGCCGATTCTTTCAATATTTTGGATAACAGAGCGTGAAGGGTGGTACAACGAGCCTGAATAGCTCTAGCTTATGCATGACCATTCAGCATGTGAGGGACAGTTGTAAAAGACCACTTTCTTTTATAATGAACCCAATGGAACTAAGATTCGACATTAATAAACGGAAGCCTCCTAATCGCATATCAGTGTTTGAGAAAAGAGCATTTTCACTTTGAGCTTCCACAGCCAAAATATCTCTTCCCTTTATGTATAGTGGTTGATCCATTGTACTAAAAAATACCTGCTGATTGGACCTCCTCGTTTCTTCAACTGCATAAGTTAAAGCAGTTAGTATTGTGTTGAAATCTGTTGGTGATTTGTTGATGAATGGAAGTATTAATACCCGCGACACAGTATAAGGCTTATTACTGGAAGTAATTTCTTCCATGAAACTTTGCCATGCAGGAAAGTAGGGAAGTTCCAAAAACTTTCCTACCAACTATATAACATCATGGTTAGAAAGTGCTGCAGCTTCTGTGAAACTTTCCTCTGTTTTTACGGTTTTCAGAGCTAATCCTCCGATTCCAACTCTGGCTTTTCTTTGAAATATTTCCAGTTCCACTTTCTGGGCAGCTGCAGTCTCCTCAGATTTGGCCATGACAGTAAGCTTTAGAACTTGTTGGTCTTGCAATGCATTACCTGGCATTAACTTCTGGTTTTCCGTTTACTACACCCCCAACAAGTATTTACAGAAAGTAGCAAAACTTTATAAATTATTTTCGTCATGCACGAAAATTTTGGCTAATTTCCCTAAACTATATGATTAGACAATAACGTTAATATAATTGTGTAAGAACAACAATAGTCCAGTGACTTTAGGTTTGATCTACCAAATAAATGAAAGTGAGTTCTTTTTATGGACAGTTTCGTTTCGTCGTTTTAAGTAATGTATGAAAGTTTTGCAAATATCTTGCTTGCTATGAGTAGGAAGTCAATGTAGGTTCTTGTAAAAGTTGTATATCTCGAAGTATTACGAAGCGTTTTGGAGATATAAAGCAAGCAAAGTATAAAATTTACGTTGCATCCGTTTCCGCACCATTTTGGAGGTAGAATGCAAGGAGCGCTTTCTTACATGGTTTCACCAGTAGGCCAAATTCATGTTCCGTAATAAAAAAATATAATTCGTCTTCATCCTTGTATGTTTTTTGGATTTGCAGTTTGTCGTAGCGTTTTTTCTTTGAAATCTTCAATCATATTTGATACCAAAAGATTAATGAAATTGATCTCATCATATTCGGTATTATCAAAACTGTCGGAAAAATTAGCCGAAGTAGCATCAGGACATGATTATGACAACAAGCATGTTAGTCCTATTTTTCTGCATCGCAACCTTTCACACAGTTGCAAAGAATCGTGTTAAGAAGCACGTCCGGCATTAATGTCGTGATGGACTACAAAACTTTGTTATTTAACACTCCCTCCCACTGTTCTGGATCTAAGTTCTTTCCTAACCAAGTTTGCACCTGGCAATACATGCGCACAGGTGTTGTGTAGTATTAGAGTCGATGGTTCCAAAATTTTATCATTTTCACTCACTAGGTAATAAATGTAATTAATTGGTATTAGCTTCCTTATTATTCCTAAAAGTTTTATAAATTACTTTGGAATTTATGTTGAATTTATATGTAACAGAAATCATTGGTCACTAGTGAACGTCAGCTACTTTGTTATATTTATTCTTTTGTTATTATTTACAGGGATTTAAAACAACCAGAGCATATTGGGAAGAAAGTAATTAAATTGTCTAACAACACATCACTTACTCAATTAAATATAAAGAGGGCGTTTCGATTTATTTGCGATTCTGAAACTTTTTATTTAATATATGGTAAAAAACACCTGTGTTTTATTCTATTTAAATATTTATTTATGTTATAAATACATTACAGGTGGTACAGCAGAAATGAAGATTGATGTTGTAGAATGGTTGATATTTAGAGGTACAAAAAAACTTGCCATTTCTTACGAATTAGAATCCCAACTAGTTGATATAAAGCGAAGACTTAAAGTGCATCAGACTTATTACGATTTAGAAGTTTTATTTATTTTCACCAAAGCGCATACTAGAGATGGTGCTTTTAAATTACTTTCAGAAGTTTGCTGCCGAGGTACAATTGGAGCAGTATTTGTATTACCTAATGAAGAATGCAGCACCAAAATAGTTCAAATTAAAACTGTTCAGCATTTAGATTGTGCTTTAAAAACTGTAGCACCAAAAGCATTACTTATCAACTTTGTAAACAATGCTGCTGGTGTATGTCATTTGAGAGCGGATTCTGGTTTTCCAACTAAAAATATTCAATGGGAAAAATGCCTGGAATTCCCTGATGTAATGTATGGTCTGGACAATGCGCTGATGTTTACACATAATGATATCTTTATTAAGGATGAAAAGTACAAACATAATATAGAGGAGTCTGTACAATCTCTCTATAAAAGTAATTTATAACATCAAAATGAAATATAACTCATTAAACATTTTTTGCTTTCAGAGCTTGGTCTTTTACTTCCAAGTTCAATTAGTAATTTGAAGGAAGAAACTAAAAATGCACCTATCACACCAGACTTTATCCCACTTCCATCACTTTGTTCACAGATTGAACGAGATGTACCTTCAGTGTTCATAATACCAGGCATGTTTAATACCCGTGGAATTAACGATTTGGCTAGCAAACTTATGCATCCAGTGTTTTGTGCTAATTTTCCAAAAAAGATGTTACCACTTAAAACAATTGCTGTTCTATTAGCCAATGTAAGTAAAATATTTTCATTATCAGTCTTTTCCTAAAGATATATACAAGCTACCAGTTATAAACTAACCATATACGTGTAAATTATTTTAATATTCATAAAGATCAGATTTAGATCAGAATTAGAATAAGGCCGTGTTTTATGTTATGAGGTAATAACCTTCAGCCTAAGGCGTGGGATGCTTTTGACAACTGTAATAAAAATGCTTCGTAATTGTCAATGTCAAAGAACCCATGTTGTATAACAATTGTCCAGCGATATTATTTTAAGCATGTGCTTAGAAGCAACAGGAAGTCTTATTCCAAGAAAATCTTCTGGTCGGTATGAAAAAGAATACGAAGGGTGGCATATTTTTTAGATTTGGTAAGACTTTGTAGATGAATTGTTTGCTTTTAACTAATAAACCATATTGTTTAGTCCAAAAAGGTGAATAGTTCGTCTCTATGGTCCAAATATTTAATGGTAAAATCCATGGTTTTGGTGAATGAAAACCAGAACATATCAAAATTTCCGAAACTTTTAGCATTTTTAAAGAAACAGTCTCTAAGGCATCAACCTAATCAGTCAAAAGTATTTACCATGAAAGAAGTCAATAAATTTATTTTGGAAGCACTAATCGTTAAATTTTTATAATAATTACATAATATTAAAAACGTTATATACTTGTTATCATTCGTTGTTTATTTATTGTATTTGAGTCCGGTAAAGTTATTTTACCAGCCTTGTGCCCTAATATATTATTTCCCGGCCATTAATCGATGACGTAGTCTATACCGGCCAGAATGAAATAATGGTAGTTTACGTAACTAGTCAGGAAAGCGATACTTTACTGACATGTTACGTACAATATTTTTTCTAGCATCTAATCACATACAGGGTGGTGTCTGGTACATATAAGTATACCAAATTATGCTTTTATTATCTTCCCAGTTGATTACGGTAAATATGGAAAAATGTCCAGGACGAAACTAAATGTATTTATAATTGACATATCCTAATAGTTGATTTATTTATACTCTATATTCTTAATGAATTAATTTTTAAGTGTAAGGTCCGTACTTAAGCTTAAGAACGAAAGAATGTGGTCGTTTGGATACAGCGTCTGACTTCTAATCTAGAGGTCCTGCGTTCGATCCTCGCTGTCGGACACCTTGTGACGTTTTTAGTTTTTTCTTTAATTTTTATATTATTAAGGTTTTTTTTATAAATAGAATTATTCTAGTTAATTATTACAAAAAGAAGATGTGAAATAAAAATTTAAAAAAAAATAGAAAAAATTACTAGTCGGCAGCAGGAGTCGAACCCGGCTCTCCTGATTAGAAGTCAATATCTGTAACCAAACAACCAAATTCTTCATTTGTTCAAACTGCCAAACTTCAATATTTGAATGGCACTTTAAATTTGCATTAAAAATTAATAATAAAATGCATTCCATAAATAATGTGTAAATAAAGTTGGACAGTATTTAAGTAAACATTTTTTGCATTTACATATTTAAAACAATATAAAAGCGGAAATCACAAATAAATTAAAAACTGTTTGAATTTTTTCGCAAAAATCATGTTGTCCGTGAAGGTGACAAGAATAAAATTGTTTGCGTTGGTTTTGCGTAGGTAATTATGTAATTATTTGCAATTTTGGTTTTGTATTTTTTAAAAATGAGTAAGTGATAGTGATAGTCTAGAAGAAGAATAAATCAATGTTTTCTTGAAGTTTGTACTTATTCTTTTTGTAAAATCTAGTTTTCATAGCAAAATGAATAAAGAAAAGCCTACTTTCTAATACGGTGTTAGAAAAAATAATAAACCTTAATATTTGAAGGTGTTTTCTGTCTTTGTTGCTCTTACAGAATTATATTATTGTCATGGTCAACTACAAAAATTACTTATATTCCGTAAACTCTTTGGCAATCTGTTCTATTAATAACATGTATGGTAGTACTTTAGTCCAAATCTTTCTAAACAGGCAAAACGTTTATACTGTATTTCTTCATTAATGCAATACTCCTCTTCCATAGTCATGAATCTTCTCGATTGGTTTGTTGCCACCGTGTGTGCTATGGATGGCAATTTTGAGCCAGCCGTTTAAATTCTTGATATGTTTGGCAGTTCATATCTTGCATAATTTGCGGTGTATATTGTAATCTTGGTCGTACTTGAGCGTTTTTCTCCTCTATCACTCCCTCTAATATTGTGCTCATTATACCATTGTGTCTTAGTATATGTCTTATTAAGGTATCTCTTCTTCTTGTATTTCGACAGAAATTTTCTCTTTTCTGGATTCTTGCTAATGCTTCGACATTGCTTACTAATTCTACCCAACTGATTTTCATCATCCTCCGGTAGCATCATGATTCAAATGATTCTAGCTTTTTCTCACACATTGAGATATTGTCCAGCTTTCGCTTCCATATAGCGCAATACTCCAAACATACACTTGCAATAGTCGTTTCCTGTGTGCAAGAGATATTCTGTTTGATGTCATGAGGTTTTTCTTTTTATTAAAAGCTATTTTTGCTTGAGCAATTCTTGACCTAATCTCTGTCGGGCTTCTTCCGTCTCTAGTAAATATAATTCCCAGGTAACAGAAAGATTCAATGTTTTGGAGTTGTCGTCCATCTAAAGATACTGTTGCTTTTTCTCGGCCTGTTTTACTGCATACTATTACTTTCATTTTTATTTTATTCATTCTCGTGTTGTATTGTCTCAGGACGATGCCCATTTCTTTCATTGCTTGGTTTAACTCTTCTTCACTTTCGGTTAGCATTTTTGTTCCCTGTCTTTTTATTTCTATGTTTGTTGCTTCTTTGTACTATACATAGTCAATGTATACACTAAAAAGCAACGGTAATAAACCACACCCTCGTTTGACGTCTTTTTAAATTTTAGCTTCCCTCCGTATTTCTGGTTTTTATACATTAAAAGGCGTAAATTATTCTAATATCTTTTTCCTTTACTTCAACTTTGTATAGCACTTTGAAAAGTGTGGACTATCGCATATTATCGAAGGCTTTTCCCATATGTATAAAAGCCAGATATGTGTTTTTCCCTTTTCGTATTCTTTTTTGCTTCTCTTGTTCCTCACTTCTTCCTGAAGGTATTCTTCTATTTTTGCCTCTATTCTTCTTTGCACTAGTTTCCTGAGTTTTTAGCAGCGTGTGATATTAGGCTTATTGTTCTGTAGTCTTGGCATTTATAGCTTTTTCCTTTTTTTTGGAAGGGCATGATTATATTATTTTTGAAATCTTCTGGTACTTTTCCAGCCTGGTACATTTCGTTTATCAGTGCACGCAGTACCTCATGGTTTGCTTCTTCTATTTGTTTTATTATCTCAGTCGGTATTCGATCCACTTCCTGGGCTTTGTCATTTCTTTAGATCTGCGACGGCCTTTTCGTATTCTATCTTGTTTTTTTAAATATATTTAGCTTTTTTTCTTCGTCATTGTATAAGTCTTTTATATATTCTTTCTAAATCTCGACTGTTTCGTGAGGTTCGAATATTAGTTGACAAGTTTTGTTGTCTAACTCTTGTTGTCTCTTTCTAAGTTTTTCGAAGAAGTTTTTGACGGCTTTATAGGTTAGATCATGTTTTCCTCTTATTATCTGTTCTTCTGTTTCTTGACGCTTTTTTTCATGTATTGCTCTTTCTTTTTCAGGCATTCTCTCTTTACTTTGTTCCGTATTCTCTATATTTTTGTTGTCCTGTTTCTGCTGTGTCGTTTTTGTGTTTGTTTTGTTTTTTTCATTAGGTCTAGGATTTCCTTGTTTGTCCACGGTTGAGCGTTTTCCTGTTTATGTTCTTGTAGTACTTCATTTGCTGGCTGTTCAATGGCTGTCTTAAGAGTCTTCCATGTTCCTACTATTTCTTCCGATTTTATACCTTGCTGCTTTAATTTTTCTTCTGTTTTTGTTTCTAGCGTATGTTTTGTAGCTTCATCTTTTAGGTCACCTTATTGCCATGTTTTTCCCTGATTTGTCTTTTTGATCTTTATAAATCTGAGATCATATGTCATTACCACTAGATTATGATCACTATCTGTATCTGCTTCAAGGTAGCTTCTACAGTTCTTTAGCTACTTCTTCAATCTGTGTTTGACAAATATATAGTCTAGTTGATATCTTTTTTCTTCATTCTACACGTGTACCTTCTTCTAACATGGTGTTGGAACATGGTATTTGCTATCACTAGATTTTGTTGTGTGCAGAATTCTGTAAGGCATTGTCCTCTTTCGTTTCGTTTTACTAGACCGTGTCTTTCACAACTACCACGTTCCAGTCCCTCACGATTATTAGGTTTTCGTTCTCTTTTACTTATTTCATTAAGTTTTCTATATCTGTATACATAGTTTGGATTTTCTCCTCCTCATGATCTGTTGTTGGCATATACGCACATATTTTACGGTATCTTTCGGCACCGTCTCAATTTTCACTAAAATAATTCTTCCATTGAGTAGAATATATCCGATCCATATGTCTTCTTCTAGAGGCCATCTAATCTCTCATAGACCCAGAATGTCTAAACTGTTGTTCTTCATTTCCTGTTTAATATTTTCTAACTTTCCGCATTTCAGAAGTGTTCTAATATTCCACGTCCCTACCTTCTTCAATTTTACTTTGTTCGTTTTGCCTTCGCTAGCAGTCCTTTCCCGGAGACCCGAATGGGGGACTATTTTAACTCCAGAATTTTTTACTTTCAAAGACACCTTGCACTTCTTGGGATACGAGCTTCAACGTGGAGTTTTCCCCTTTCCTTCTACGTGATGGTCTGCTGTCCTACTTCCTGAAAGCATCTCCTCCTCCAGGTTTCAGTGATGTATGGTTATACCGCCAGTTCTCGGTCGCCGAGCCATGTTAGTAATAATAAGGTGCACCACGTAAAGGCGAGATTGGAATTTGATTGGAGAGGCTTTACTTCGCGTCACAGTCCTTGCACTCTTGAAATATTCTCACTAAAGGACGACACTCGTCATGATTTTAAAACGAGACGATTGCCTCATAATATGCCACCAGCTGATAATTTGACGTCGGGAAGTATGCCGACGTGTTGTTTCCGACAGGTCTTTATTATAAATAAAGATGAGTTGAATGCCAAATTCTTCCCATGCTATGTATATTTTGTTAAAATTTCTATCATAAAGTTGCCGTGAGATATGTGAGTATTGAACAGGGTTATCCTCTATTCCTGAAGAGTCTAATCAAGAAAGAAACAGCTGCCAAAAAAAGTATTTTTATCAATGCTCACACATTTCTTGCTGGATAGACTTAAGACTTTTCTCATTCTGCAGTCATAAAAAAGGTCTGGTCTACATTTGTTACCTAATTAAGAAAACTGTAAATTTAAACTTTACTCTATCGCATCATTCAAAATGGGACTTCTTAACCTGGTAAATAAATAAAATAAAACTTTCTGTTCTGAATTGTATGAGTAACTCAAAAATGTGAAGATAAGGCCTTTTCCTTACTGTGCGGCAGTAATATTAATTTTCTTTCTATGTGTTTTAGAGAATGAGAGAAATACATCCTAGAGGTCCTTACAATATCATTGGCGTGTCGTATGGTGGTATTCTTGCTATTGAAATAGCAAAGATTCTAGAACAAGAGAATTGTAAAACTCAAGTACAGTTTTTAGATGGAGCACCAGATACTATACAGGGTGTACTCAAACATCTAGGTGATGGATACAACAGGGAGATTAGATACCTGTGTCAAATTTTAAATTTAACTAACCCAGAGGTGTGATGAGCAACCAGTTAGTAAAATGAAGTTATTACCCTTTAAAATTGCAGATTATCAAGGGATTAATTAATTTGCCAGCCTGGAAAACACGATTGGACTTTGCACTGAACTACCACAAGAGTTCTTCAGAAGAAAAAGAGTTTCTAAAGGAAATTTTGACAATATTAAAACAACATTTTGATGAAATTTCTAACTTCCAGCCTTCTAATGTTTTAATTCAAGGAAAAACTATTTTGTTGAGGCCAACAGGTTCCAATAAATACGACGACTGTGGACTTCGAAAGGTAATTCAATTGATTGTTAAAATTATGCAAGTTGGGTGAAATACAAGACCGCGAGCTTTACATTTTTGCAGTCTTTAAGTTTTTGTCAGAAGTGGTGCTGTAGCACACACCTTAAATGATCTTAATAACAACAATGCAGTTTTTACTTTTTTAATCAATTTATCATACTTTTATTTCAAAA
This sequence comes from Ignelater luminosus, assembly GCA_011009095.1. Lineage (NCBI taxonomy): Eukaryota > Metazoa > Arthropoda > Insecta > Coleoptera > Elateridae > Ignelater > Ignelater luminosus. Next base: position 136,122 of record VTPC01007641.1, read on the forward strand.
ATCTTTAATTTCCAGCAACTGATTACAACAAGTTAGTGATTTTCAAACGTAACTTCTGAGGTTAAGAAAAACAAAGCCACATGACGCTAAAAAGTAACAACAATAAAAGTATACTTGCCGTGCCGAATAGATAGAGTTATAAAAAAGCGTTATCAGTTCGTGATTTAGGAAGTGACGTTTCTATTGGTTGGGAAATAAAACAACATGCCTTATTTACACCACTTGCCTTGTAGACAGCTTGAAAGCTTGAAGGAATTTTCTCTTTTTCGGGAACATCTTGAGAATTACACGTATTACTGTATCTATTCGGCACGGCAAGTATAGTACTTTTGTAACCAAAAGAAGTTAGTAAAATTGCTAAATAATTATGTCAAAACGCATGAGAATTGCCTTTAGTATGAAATTTCTACTTTCTATTACAAAAGAATTGCGAAATGTAAAGCGGGCTTAAAATGTCTATTACAATTTTTTAACTCGCTGTTTTTACTGTTCTAGTATTGCAAAGAAGAGGTACTACTGAACGTAGTAGATGGAAACCATAATGGTATACTAAAAAACAAAAAAGCTGCCAACATTATTAACTACGAAGTAATATGCTAAAAAATGTATATTCTTGTGTCTTCACGGATATAAAATAAAAGGGAATAGCAAATGCGTTGTCTTGTTTTTTCAAAAGCAGTTTTAATCATCAAGGTAGTTTGCCTTGCATTAAATCTAATAATCTAATATGGATCAGCAAGTAAATATCAAAAAAATGTTTTATTCATTGATGTACATACAATTAGTTTCTTTTGAGATGGAAAATCAAATTATTTATGATAGTTATGAAGAAAGAAAATGCCCGAGGAAAATAATTATACATGATCAGGCATGGATCATAACTACTGTATGATCGTAAGGGAGATGGCCTTATATAGCAATATAGGGCCATATATGGCTTGCCATCGTAGAACTCAAAAATTAGCTGCATACAAATGATTAATACATCGAGCACTGACACTACCATTAAATGAAACTAAGCCCCAATAAAAAATTATACATCATAAAACAACGGAACATGATTGGCACCTTAATAAAACACAAAGATTGGAAACTATCCATTCAACAAGTTTACCTAATTAACACCTCATCCAACAACATTAAGTATTTATTCATACCATACTTTGGTAAACCTTCGGAAAAGATTACTAGGGTTTTAAACAAAACAGACCAACGCAAAATAGTATTTAAAAATAACGCCAACATTTTAAGAATTTTATCAAATGCTAAAAACACAACACACAATATCATAAAATCAGAAATTACCAAATAAACTCTATGTACACTGGCCAAACACTTAAAAATCTTGGTGTGAACACGTACGCTGTTACAAACACAAACACCCAGATAAATCCAGTTATGTAAAACATGTAATAGAATATAATCACTCTATGACCACAAATAACCACATTACATTTTTACACTTTTGCAATAATAAACATAAACTAGACGTTTTGGAAGCATTTGGAATTTACAAACAGAAACCCAAAGTACCTTTAATGAATGATCAGACTGATCTTATAAAACCGCTGAACATAATTTCTGATTGAATTTAGAGCAAGTTAGTTGGTTACCATGACGACTTGTTTTATTACCTTTTCGAAATGTGTGTCAAAAAGGTTGTAGCGTCCTACTCCTTTCAAGAAATCTTAAGAACATTGACTTCTACGAATGTGACGGGCACGCGATAAACCTTCAAAAAAAGGGTCTCTCTTTTACCTATTAATTTCTTGAAGATATTTTCAAATGTTTTCACGCTAAAATTTTCATAGAAAAAAGGATCTTGCTTTTGTCAAGTAATTCCTCTTAAATGACCTACCGCAATATTTCCTTGAAGAACCTTATTATCCACTTCTTTGTAAAAGCCTGGGAACTATAAATCTCACCCTTCGTTATGCAGAAAGGTACAGATATAAAAGCTTGTCGTTATTTACAGGGATATCATTATAGTTTGTTACGGGTAAAACTGGGATTAGAGACCCATCGGTAGTGTAATCGTATACGTAAAAGTATGCCATCTGAAATACTAACTTTCCTACAGTCGAAGACGGGTCGTGGGCTAATAAAGCTTAGAGCAAGCGATATGTGGTAGTAGGGATACGATAATCTTAGGATTTTTGAAGTTAATAGGGCGCCAGCTGTAGTTATATGACAATGACCTAGTTTTGAGTAGAAGGCCCTACAGCTGATCTTCCTATATGGGTTAATAGGCAAGATGTTAACCAGGGTCGAACCACGGGTTCGAATTTTGCACAAAGAAATAAAACGAAAACTGTACTGCACTCTAATAAGCTACTTGTTATCATAAAGTAAACTTAAGATACGGTACTCGTGTGAGAGAGTCGACGCCACTGGTTCCTGTACAGCTGTTCCCTGTAATTAAATCAGTATGCGTGCAAAACAATAAAAGATTAAGGGAAGTTAATACATACATTAGCATACTGTAAAACAAATAAATATACAAGAGAAAGTAACAGCAATCCGGTTACACAATTGGAACATAACACAATTCTGCATACACAGTTAGAAACATATAAACAAAGCACACAAAACAAATAAATATACGGTAAACAGGGCCGGACGAAACGTATCTGTATTTACGGTTCAACAATCCAGCATGGTGCATTCAGCACTGGAACAAGGAAGCCAAAAAACATACATAATATGAAATAACCGTAAATATTTGAGATAAGATTCGTTGATCTATTATGATAGGCGCATAAATAATAACAAGAATAAACGGGGCAATAAGTAACGCGAAGTTTAGCTTTAAAAACCACTACCTGCAGGTATTGTTGCATAGAGTCGAAGCTCTCGATCGTAAAAATAGATAAATAATGTGTTGAGCCAAATACTCTAATTAAAGTTATTGTTAAACAAAACAATTCAAATAAAGTTATTGAATAACAAAGCGTTAGGCCAATAATCTTTAGCACGTGCAAACAACAAAAATAAATGCTAATTACATACAAATCTTGTTCATAAAGAATAAACAAATAAAAGCTATTGAAATTTAAAACCAGGCAGTTACGTTACAATTCGATGTGTGATCTAATTTACTAAGCGCAAATACAATTAACGACCCTGTCACCACTATGAACGGTTCAACAGGTTTTTCGCTAATATCAACTGGGGTTTGCAGGTTTTTCATCAGTTCGAGATGATCGGTGGTGAGGAGATAAAGTTGTAAATAATGTTCTCAAATAATTGCGACGACAGATTGGCAATTGGGGTTTGCCAATAATGCTTCTTTATAAAAAAAATAATAATAGTAGGTAGCGATATTTACTTATCAGGAACTAATCTGGTTATAAGCAGGATCAGCTATTAGCATTCGATGCACTGAACTCGCGGCACTTTTGCACAACTTATATTACAGCGATAACACATAAATATGTACTGGTGTGGGCGTCTTTCTCACACGGTCAGTAATGCGATATTTTGATTAAGTTATAAAATATCTAAGTATAATACGGCAGTACGAATCAAAATTCGGAAAACAAAGAGTGTTCGAATATGGTACGATAATAAACTGAACGGTAGAATGAGAGTCTACTTGTGGGGTTTATTGAAGCGGTCCGCTGGTTGGCGAAGTGTTGAAGATACGAGGATACGGAATTTCATGCATCCGGACCTACTGGGAATTATCATTAATTAATATAGCGAAGACAGCGTTCAATCGTGCAATTTACACTCAGTCTTTGCACCTTATTAGAAGTATCAACTTCACGGTAATACGCAAAAAATCTTAAATTCCAAATACCCACTGGAGTTAACACAGCGAAAGCGTGTTGATTTGACAGAAGCTGACGGAAAACTCTGTCGAGTTCTCAAGCGACAAATGCCAATTCCAACCCCTCAGAAGGTTAAACTAGCACATAATTGGTAGGTTTAGACAATCCAATCAACTAATGCAAACAGGGCGGGACATAACGAGAATTTACATCTTGCATATGATGTTTGCAGGAACCATAAATCTTACTTATGTTTGTCAAGCTGACAAAGTTTATAGGGGTAATAAAACTATCAGATAAGTGTTCAAATGTCTACGAAATAGCATAAATGCAACGAGAAAAATAAGCATTTAGAAGTAGAATTTGTCTCTAATTTAATATTTAAGAAAACAGTTTTCAAAAGAGTGGCAGAGAATATTAACGTTCTCACGAAATAAATTCTGTTAATGCCAGAGCATTAAACTAAAGACTTTTATATTAGAGAAAGACGTTAAACTTAATTCTAAAAAGAAATAATGTATTTACAAGAGCGGAAAAGTTTAAAACGAGAAAGCGATATATTGTTATTTATAAAAATAAATAACTTTGAACAAATTGTCCTCACTAGATTGCAAAGACGTTTAAACTACCTACACATGGTTCAGAGAAAGTCAATAGCAAATACGTGATGCCCTTCATCGTCGATTCACGAGAACGTTTGTAGGATGATTCGTTTTTTGTGCCTTCTCTGATCATACACTTATAGGGCAAAGCAGCAGCTGTTAGTATTCTACCTTGGTAAATTCTGAACACAAAACTGCAAAAACATGTTCCTCCACAGGTTAGTTTTTCTGTACTGAGCTCTTCAAGATGGAACCTTTAACAACGAATTTTAAAAGATTAATGTCCAACACTTAAATGAAATATTTAGTATACAAGTGAAATGTTAATTTAGCCAGTAGTATTCTTCCTGAGACTAATGTTAAAAACAAGAACTTTGTTAGGTAATAAATATGACAACCATGTCGATTCATGGTATCGTAATAAGTTGAAAATTTCTGTTTTGTTAAATGATAACTGTTTGCGCAGTTTGAATTACATTATCGTTTTCTGAGTTTCTTATAAGCTCTTTTTACATTTAATTCATGGCTTTCTTGTTATTATTGTTCAAATCTTTAATTTTTACAATTGAATATACAGCGAACAGATACATGGACATAATTTTGAATTCTGGACGAATACAGTGATAATTACAATGAACTGTTACTAGGTACGCTGAATGTTTTCCCACGGACGACATCTAAATCATATTGTGATAAAATCTACAGATCGTAGATTAGGTTTATTGCACGCAGCATTCTAAAAGCAAAAGAAGATACATACACTCAGTTTCATATGAAATGCACCATCTATTAAAAATAAGGCTACGGGCTTGAAACTTTGCTAAAATAATCTTTTTTTATTGCATATGAAATGATCAGGTTTTCATAAAAAAGATTAGCAATTACAAGAAAATAATAACAAGAACAAAAACAAAATTAATAATGTGTAACATAGCCATGAACAGCAACATTTACTCCTCGTGGCATGCTTTCTATCAAGCGGTCTATGTCTCCTGGGATATCTCCTTCCATATAACCTCAAGTTGATGTCTCAGATCGTCTAAGTTGTTAGGAACTCTTGGCAATAATCTTAGTCGCTGGCTCATCATGTCCCAAAGATGTTCGACCGGTGATAAGTCCGGTGATCGTGCAGGCTATGGCAACATTTGCAATTGTGCTTACTGGAGGTACCTCCTGGCAATGTTTGCAGTGTGCGTGGACGTGCCTTATCCTGTTGGAAAATACCATTTGGCAATGTCTGCATGAATGGTACTAACACCGGTTCCAGGACGAACACAAGAGGTGATCTTCTTCCGAAAGAAATCGCACCACAAATCATTACTCCAGGTGTTAAAGCTGTATGGCGTCTTTCAGCAAACTCTAGATTTCGTCGACGTACCCTCCTACGGCCGTCAAAACGAGAGTGTAGCATTGCTTCAAGAAGATTACGAAAAACAGTTACATTTTTGTGAGCGGATACTAGAAAGACAAGGAAGTGATTCAGGTTTCGTAAATAATCTTTTACAGACAGACAAAGCGACGTTCACATATTGTTTTTAGTTTATATAACAAGCATGTTTGTAATATTAATAAAAACATGGATTTATTTGAAGTTTTTCTGCAAATACTTTTAGTATGTAACAATTTACAGTGAATGCAAGGTGAATTTGTTAAAATACTTCCACAGCATTAGCCTTTTCTTGAAGATTTTTCTACATAAAGATAGGGCTTGGTTATAATAATTTTGAAATGCATAAGTAATACTCGGTAATACTTAAAAGATTTTTGATCTAGTAGTTTTAAACCAAAAGCTGTACTACCTACTAACTTAATACTCCATTTCTTAAAAACCTTCACATTGTTGCCGAATTTGATATTTTCTTCTCTGTTATTTAAAGAATTGATGTACCCCGGGAAGCCAGATTTAGCAGTTTTGGGTTGCGTGTGAATGCTAGAATAGGCTTCCGGAAGCTTTATACAAAAACAAAGTCTATTATCTAATTATCTTCCTTATGATTCTTGTATTCATTGCAAATAGTAAGTGAATTTAAAATATTTAAAATGCAACGGATCATTAGTTTAATCAGTCCTTTAATCAAAGCCGCAGGCTATCGCAGCTAAAATCTGTTTATTTATGTAATTAAGGGTTTAATGCACTATTAAAGCCTGGTTTCAGCTGGGGGTCGCTGGGGCACAATACGTTATGACCGATTAACTTTCAAGATATAGATAAAAATGCACTTTATTTTAAAAAGGTTTTTGTAATGTAATGTAATCCGTTGTTGCATTTAGCATTATAATACAAAATAAAAAGTGTCTTAAATGCATTATTAACATGTCTGTAATAGCCCTTTAGACACCCTGTGATTGTTTAACTTAAAATAGAATTTTATTCATTGCTTGACTTTGATATCATATTTTTTCTGATAAAACAACGAATTTAAGTAAAAATTCTAGTTAAATCTCTCACAATATTTATTGTAACTTTATCAGATATGTTACCAATTATTGATAACATTGCTAAAAATGCCTTTATTTACACAAATATCTTTAAACACACTATGTTAACTGTATTTAGTTTTTTCCTGTATTGGTAGATTATAAAAAAATAAACAATATAGAGGTAAAAGAACAGTTTATTTTAATACTGGTAGAAAAAATATTTACAGATGAAATGCATGATTAATATAATACAAAACTTTGGAAATCAAATACTTTTAGTTTTGTTCTTCTTTAAGTTGCACGCAGCTTACCACCAGCCACCACCTAAAACAAATTTCATACATAATAACAAACAACTAAATTATAAAAAGTATACATTACCTCCTCCGTATCCGCCACCTCCGTATCCACCACCTCCAAATCCGCCACCACCGAATCCGCCTTTCCATCCGCCGCCGCCACCTCCATATCCACCTCCTCCGTATCCACCACCTCCGTATCCACCACCTCCGCTTGGTACGGATATAACTTTAATCACTTTGATGGAACTGCCGCCACCATAACCGCCGCCTCCTCCGTAACCACCGCCTCCGAAACCGCCACCACCGAATCCTCCTTTCCAGCCGCCGCCGCCTCCGTAACCGCCTAAACCACCGCCTAAACCACCGCCTCCGAATCCACCTTTCCATCCGCCACCTCCTCCATATCCTCCTCCGTAACCACCTCCTCCAAATCCGCCTCCTCCAAATCCACCTTTCCAGCCACCGCCGCCGCCGTATCCTCCACCACCACCATAGCCTCCTCCTCCTCCGAAACCGCCGCCACCTCCTCCAAGGTAACCAGCTGAAAACATGAATTAATAAATGTGTGTAAATTCTGAGATATCTCTGTTAAATTCTATTAGATTTCTGATGTATATTAGTGTGTTATTAACAAAAAAAATTACAGGAAGTTGACAAATCAAACAAAAAATAAATTCCAACCTACTATGGAAAGTAAAACAAACAAAAGATGAAAAAGTAATGATCTAGAAAATGATCAGAATTCTTTTTTTCAGAAAATGATTTCAAAAGTTGAGAGTCCAGCCGATATCTTAATTTAAACATTTAAAACTTGATATTGTTTTCATTATTTTGTTTTTAGGGTAATTGTCTTTTCATCTATTTATTATTTTAATTATTATTTTTAACTTCTATAGTAAAACAAAGTGGAATTATAAAAAATTTCAGATGAAAAAACGGACTATCTATAATTATTGTTATTTTATGCAATTAGATAGTTCTGCGTAATGGTCAAGCTTTGTGTGTGATAAGAATAATGAAATCTGAAATGTCTTAAAATGACCATGATATACGAGAAAAATAAATATTTGGTTTTTTAATATTCACCAAGTCAACCCGATATAAAAACAATTGTTTCGTAATACTTTGTTTAAAATTGAAAAAGAAAATTGAAACAAAATCACGTCGGATTCAAAACAAAATTCCCATACATCCCATAAGTTAACCAAAACGTATTGCAAAACTGAAAAAAGGATGAATTTACATAAGAGCATATATCCGCGCGCAATAAAACTATTATGAGAAAGTTCAGTTTCACTTTCGTCTGACATACACAAATTGGATGTATAATATGAGGTTGTATATAATGGAGATGAAACCATTCACTTTTATGTTAACCTTTACAATATAACCGACCAGTGCGATTTTAATTAACGTTAAGTGGTTGATGAGGAAACGACATGATTATGCACTCACCATTAACTGAAGCTGCAACTGCCACTACAAGAAGCACCACAAACGCCTAAAAATAAAAAAAAAACAAGAAAATATAAATAATTTTGAAAATTTTAATTCACTACTAATTTATTGTATGCAAAAACTGATTTGTAATTTGTAAAAAGAATATATCAACAATATTTTTTATTATACCTTCATGTTTATCTTAAAAAACTTACGTTAACTGACAATATTCAGCATCGTATTGCTTTTATAGTAAATGCGAACCTTGGCCCCCCTTTCTATGCAAAACAAATTTTGTCCCCTTACACATTAAAAATCAACATCCCCTCTTTCTGTATACATGAGTTTACACTATAGCCATCATTATATTATTACGAAAACTACAAGAACACAAAGTTGTGTAAGTCACAATCATTTTCGCTTTTAATACAATTTAATTTGAGCGGAACTTAAAGCCATTAGAATTTTCTCTCAAAAAAAAACTATTACCTGTGTATGTGAATTTTTAGTTACAATTTAATTGGTTTTATTTTGTTTTCTTCTTTCAACAAACACCTCATTCCAGCTAAAACCACAATGACTAAAATTAAGAATATTTTCTTGTATTATCTATTAGTTTAACTAAAGTCATTTTCAGAATTTTGAAATTATGTTTAAAACCTACTGTGCAAAAGATAGCTTGTGGGGTTTAATATTTGTGTTATTTTTTGGCTTGGCTTGTTCAATCGCCCAATTCAAGTAATGTAAGTAACATAATGTAAATATAAAAAAGTAGTTTTCTTCACGTTTATCATTATCAGAAATGCAATTCCTTAACAAATTTAATTATTCTTTTTTGTTTATTTTTTGTTTCAAATTTAAATGTTACTTGTCGGTTCTCATTAAAAGTTTTGCCTATTGCAGCCGGATCTTCCATTCTAATTTAATGTATTAATTTCAATACTAACAATAAAACAATCGCCGAGGAAATTAGGCAAATTTGACGTTAAATTGTGACGATGTAATCAGGCATAGACATTGTTATACAGAAAAGGAAGCTTTAAATAATTTGTTTTTTATTAATATTGAAGTAATATCTACTAGCAGGTATCAGGTACTGTAAGTACTACCATGCATCTTTTTTATATCTTTGTGTATTACAAACTTGGCACACAAAAAACAAGAACTGTACTTAGCATGAACTTAGCAAGATCTACACAATTACAAGAACTAGATCACAAAATCTACAGTAAAATGGTAAAGTTAAGTTATACCATTATAAACAGCCTTAAAACCTTTACAAGTTGCACTGAAAAAATCTAGGAGTGCTATTTAAAAGAAATTCGATGACATCATTAGTTGGACATCAATGACTTCATGATTTTGCTAGTGATATTAAAAGATATTGCGGAAAAATCTCAATAATTCTAAGTTTTTGAAATGTTTCAAAAAACGAATAATTTTCACTGTATATGAAAAGGAAGACATTATTGATAGGATGCAAATTCTAATTGTAAGAAAAAGACTTTTTATTTACAAATGATATACAAGTTTAATGATTCCGTTTGACCAAGGAGCTCAAATTTTAGGTTGCAAGATTTGTGATGCAAAATAATTTCTAAATAATAATTTTGTTAGTACACTGTACTAAATCCCGTGGTTCTAACTACTGTAGTCATTTATCCGCCAACTAGAATCTAACCGTACCTTGAGGTATTTCAACCCTCGCTAGAGAATCTTAACATGCAACTTATTTTAGTCACACAGGATCCACTTTATAATCTCGAGTCGCGACATTCTGATGTAATTAAGTAGAAAATCATTGGAAAAAAGCAGAGCACTTTCAGATTTTCTCAACCTTCTTAAGCAGCTCTACATTCAAAGGTAATGGAAACAAACCCCATCTCTAGATGGTAACTTTTAAGTCAATAAAAATTATAAATATTACCTTATTCTCACTCTTAGGAAGTGTAATTGTAGATCATACGAATCTCTGTTAAGAGTTAATGTTATCTTTTTCTTGGTGTCTTTAACATGACGCCATCCAATTGAGTCCTGCGGGTTTTGTAAACTCCAGTATATAGGAACATTCTATAGATTAAACGATTAAAATAATGCATTAAAAAGATTTTCTGGGCAAAATACGCTTCGGTAATTTGCCATTATCTTTTGAGGAAGAAACTTCTGAGATGACGGTTTAGGAATCGAACCCGAGCCATTTTGCCCGTATTCTCCTTACTAGTCTAACTCAACCGTGATCGCTCCTTTTGATAACCAAATTTTAATATAAATAATCAATAGCAACAAGTGTCTACAAAACCAAATAAAAAATTATTTAATCTTCCTTCCACCTACGTAGCATAAAAAAGAAAGGTCAGTACCTTGAATGTACGGACATTAAAATCCTTCAAAACACCCCTACTTACTACTAAATCAATATTAATTTAATAGCAATAAGTTTTAGAAACGATTGGAAATATGTAAACCTCGCTAAAGCGGTACAGTCATTGACACCATTAACGAAGACACTGATGCTTTTGAAAAACAATATTACAATTGCAAAATTCGCATAGACTGTCACCAATATATCATAATACTACTATATATATATAAATGAGAAAAAAACCGGGATGTAGAAATAATGTTATAATAAATGCAGTCTATAAAATTGCAAAAATTCTAGCCTAGGAAATCAGTAAACGCATTAAAATGATAGCTTAGACTATGAAGTTTTTTTGAGGTAAATAGCAATTAAATGAAGAAAGGTTGAGTTAGCGACAAGAATTTCTAACTAAAGTGTTCCTATGCCTTTTTGGTTTTTAATTATCAGCATCAAAACAATAGGGTACCTACTCTACTTTCCAACACCAATGGGTATGGCTAACTATAAACTATGAGAACTGCTTGTTATAAAAAAAAACCAAATGGTCCACCTAGAAAGAAGTTTAAGATAAATCAATTTTAAAAGAATTAATTCAATTACTCAAACTTTTATTATAAGATGATGGACTGATCTCATCGATAATGTCTGATTAGCATGAAGAAGATCTGACCAACTATTCGATCTTTGCAGGTCACCGGATAGGTTAACTCAAAATCTATAGGGTGATTGATCTTGCCATTCTGTATAAGTAAGTTTAAGTATTGTAAAGGGGCTGTTTATCTATTGTGAAATCTTATTGACGCTTAATGTGCTTTAAGGTTATGATTTTATGACAGTTTAACTTCACGCTATTGTCTTTTTTTGTAACTCTGTAAATATAAGGAAAACTTGATTTGTTTTTAACAAAACAAAACTAATCGGTACTAAACGTTTATGCAAAATTTTTGATCGTGCAACGGCGCCAAAAAAGAAAACACTTCTAACCCAACAAAATGAAAGCATGGCCTGCTACGACCCAGAAACATCGAGAACGGAATATAATAAGGTTGTTGACATTTAACATTAACTTAAACCCTCTTAATAAGTAGCTTAATGTGAACTTTAAGTTATGGTCCAGACGGAGCAGGTACCCTTAAAACTTTACCAAGAAGATTCTAACCAAACGTTTGAGGGTTTGAATGTAATAGTCATGATTTTGTTGATATTGTTGATAAAGTTACTTAAGAAAGAAAAGTAAACACAATGAGACCGTGATTTGACAATATACGTATATGAATTCCTGGGATAATCAAGAATTCTTACGACTATTTCGACATTTAAAAACAGTGTGCAAATGCTGCTTACTAAAATTGAGGAGAATCTTGTGCATCGTACTAACAGGTAAAAACATTTATGTTCTACTGTTTCATAAATACTTAGTTTATAATAGTGTTTTCAGTCCAGAAAGCTATGCTTTATTGTACTAGTAATAAAAATATACAGTAAATTGGACTTTACTGTCAGTGTCAGATAATACATTGTCACATTATGTAAATAACATTAATAACTATAGCAACAGCCAACGAACGCTTTGATACTGTATACTTTCATAAATGTCAAAATGGAAAAATTAATTTTTATTTTATTTTATTATTTTTGTTATTCAAAGCAGTAGAACATAAAATAATGTATGTTACTTGTACGTAATATGACTTTATTAACTCGTCTTTGATTATAAACCATACTCGTTCAATAAAGTCCTGCATTATGTACTAGTGACATAAATATCTATTCTGATCGCGTGATTTATTGCCACAAATTATAATTCGTTTCGTGTTGGGAATAAGCCTATACCACCTCTGCAGCAATTATTATTAACGCTCCGATATTTATCTACAGGAAACTTTTATATCAGCAGACTTTGGAGGAATCCATAAATCTACATTTGGTAAAATTGTCCAAAGAGTAATAATGAGTATTGCGAGATTAGGTATTAACTATATATCCACTTTAATCTGCTTCAATCATAAATTCGAGGTTATGCGAACTTAGGTTAAATTGGTTGTTTAGTTATTTCACTCTAACACATAATCTAAATAGGGTGTCTTTGTCAGAAACAGATGTGCCAACTTATTAGAAAAACTTTTATCTTCCCATTAGTTAAATGCAGGAATAAAGTCGATGAAAAGGCAGTTTTCGTTAATAAGCAAATTAATCTTCTTTTTAAATAAAAGTTAACTTTAGTTAATAGGAACTTGATTAAGAGATGAAAAGACCGGGTTTAATTAACTGTAGCTCTAGCTGAAATTAGAATTGGTCATCGGACTGTGGGTCACGGCGTGAGCCGACGTGATCAGAGGAGTTTGTAGGAACGTAAATGTGAGTGCAATTATCCACGCTGAGCGTGAACGTCAAAAAACAAAACAAGTTACTCACGGCAGGTCATGGCGTAACCCAGACTGATTGGGTGTGAATAAAAGAAATAGACCTCTTCAATGAAACTGTTAATGTAAGAATGCACATGAATAGGGCAATATCCACGTCAATGCTCATTACCTAGTCACATGGAAGCTAATTCACTAAAATGCTGGAAATGTTAATGTTCGTAAGCCAGAGCTCCCATGTTACACTTTGGGCCTAGGAACTATTGTTTTTCAGTGGGCCCTAGACAGAACTGATATTAAGCTTTAAAAGCTTTATTTGGTGTTTATGTGACTACGTAATTATTTTAAGTGCTATCTAATCTAACAGATCACTTTATTTACACCCTGTAAATTAGATTGCTATTAAATGGTTTCTACAATAACCCAAGAAAATATTAATACAACTATAAATGTACTGATGTGCTGGCGTTTTATAATAATATGCGAGTTTGTTCAATAATAAAATAATAAAATAATAATAATAATAATAGTATATTATTCAACGAGTACATAATGTAGGCTATTATTCAAGAGTGAATAATGCCCATTATGTGCAAGTCGAATACGATGTTTTATCTACGATTCTAACACTTCTGAGGAAGATCTGGAGGTGAATTTCCCTGAGGGAGGCGATGTCCAAGTTTTTGAATATGTAGAAGTCAATGAAATAAACAATCTTCACAAAGAGAGTTTTAGACCTGGAATACAAGTATCCTCTGAAGACGATGTCCAAATGTTTTTGCTAACAATAAATAGTTTGAGATTATAACAATTTTTATTTTGTTTATATCAAAAATAGGCAACCAATAAAACACCGCCAGTAAATAAAATCCATACAATTCATTAGTGTTTTATGAGTATGCTTATATCCCTATGGTTACGCGTATAACGACTGTATTATTGAAGAGTCCTAGATAAATGTTATTTATTTAAACAGGTTAACAATTGTCGAGGAACTATATTGTTAAATCTTGTGCAAACTAGAAATGATAACGAGTGAATGTTAGCGAATGAATAAATTGTCCCTGTAAATAACTAAGCTTTTATACATTTCTACCTGTGTTTAACAAAGAGCAAATTCTCGAGTCTTCGAAGAAAATCATATTCTGAAAACTATCAACAGAAATTTTGTTCAAAGAAATATTATTGCTGTAGGTTCGCTTAAGAAAAATTTAGACAAAAGCAAGATTCTTCTAGGAAAGTTCATAATGTAAAACATTTAAAAGAAGTACGTTTGAAAGGAATTAGTTGACAAACGGCAAAACCTTTTCTCTATGAAAATTTTAGAACGCAAAACATTCGGAAATATCTTTTAGGAATTAACAGGTATAAGTGAGACCCTTTTACCTTGAATATTTATTTCCAATAAGTCAATGTTCTACGAAAGTATCTCTACACAACAATTAAACCCAATACTATGTGACATTTATATCTATGATAATTTTGAAGTTCAATATTACCTGGTAACAAACTATAAAGGTCGAGTTTACATTAACGAAATATTGCCCAAATCATTTACAGTAGTTGTACGCTTTACTTTTGAATAAAAGAGTACATGTAAAAACATTTATTATACCAAGTGATCCAAAATGATTGATAACAGTTTAGATATCGCATATTAACCTTTTAGCAATGTCTGCAATTATAGTTGGCGGTGTTGCCAGTTGTTAGTTAACCACCCAATGACGTACGTGTTGTCAAGACAAGCAAGGCCACTTGTACGTTCAGTGGTCTCAGCAATTTAACTCTTAGCTTTCCAGGAATTGCTGTAACTTACTAGACGACAGAACCTATTATAGAATGTAACTTCAATTTATTTTCTATTGAAGTGGGCTGTAAGCTACTCTTAGCATAAAAGAAGTAGGTTAGGTCAGCGCTCCAGCAGAACTCAGACTGCTGAGAACTTCGCATAAAATAGCGTTTCCGCTACTTAGATAGCTGGAACTGCACTGCTGTTCAGCACTGTCAACATAATTACCGTTAAGCCCAATATCAAGCAAGGCTAAACCAAAGGTGTAGTGCTACCATCTTTCAAAATATTTCTGTTTAAAGAAAATTCAAACCGTCGTCAATCATTTTGGATCACTCGATACATATAAATACAGTACACAAAAAGGTTTTAATCACTGAGTTTTTTAAGCAAGCTTAACAGAATATTTCTGCGTTGTTGAATCTGTTTGGCTGTAACTTATTCTTAATAGTCTAAACTGAGATGGAAGCAAAACATGTTTTAAAGTTTCTTGTATTCTACAATTAATACCATAAAACAATTTGTATTTTGAGGATAAGAAGGCACAAGTTTCCAGATGTGGGTGCAAATATAGCTTTCAATGGTTATTGTCCTTTTACAAAAAGAAAGATACTTACTTTCTGAGTTGCCGACAGTGAATAAACCAACGTGACTACCTAATAAAAATCCTCGTTACAGTAAACAGTAAAATAAACTCGACAGTAATAATTTTGCTTATTTAAATTATCTGCAATGGTTAAAGAATTTTATTTGCTGTATCAATTTTATATTCGTAGACAACCGTGGGGTTCCAAATATTTAGGACCTTTTCGTTCTGCTGATTTCTGCATTAACTAATTACCCAAGTGCTAACACTTGTTGTTTTAGAAAAACAACACGAAAGTATCAAAACGGATTCCTTTTCATATTTATTGCTTTTTCACAAAAATATCGGTTCTTTATACTGTTACCAACAGATACATAACACTCACAATAAGAAATACGTTTAAAAAAGAAATTTATGGGTCCCTAGTAGTTGAGAGCCCCTACACTCAATACCTTGTGGACTCCCCCTATGCCTGTCGTGAGCATGAGAGTAAAGACAAAAAGTATGCATAAGTGAACAGGCGTGAACCAATTCGAGTCAATCATGAGCAGTCGTGAACGGTATCATGCTGTAAAGTATGAACCAAATTTACAAGGTTAAACATTTTTCTCAAGCTTTTGATCTTTCTTGACCTAGAAAGGTAAAACAATCAGAATTCAGATGGTCAAGATCTATTATCTTGAAAAGTTTAAATCGAACCTTTAATAAATGCTATGCTGTAGGTACTCATCTGCTTCTACTTAATCTTCTTTCATCATTTACTTGCAGAAAACAAACAGAAAATATAATTAAGGATACATTAAGTTAATGCTCTATTATGCAGAATTGAAAAGATTGTGCTGTTAGTATTGAATTCTAGAATTTGTGATTTTGTCACAAAAATAAGACGATTTAATCATTGAGCAATGTGTTTGCTTATTGCTAGTGCTAATTGATTTTTATCTATTGAAGATAAAATAATAAAAACTAAGTTTCCCATAAATCTATTATTTGAAAACTTGAACCTACAACGGTGAACCCTGATTCTTAAATAAAATATTTGTTAGCGATGTGTCTTCAACTTGATTAAGAGTAGATTACAAAAAAGTGACAGAATTACTTACATCTTTAGTGGCATATAACATGTAAGTAAATGTGATAATAATTATAGAATTTTAAATAAACAAATAAGTACAGAAAAAAAAACTTTAAAATGTTACTTAGGAGTATGACATTTTATATCATTTTTGCTTAAATTCTGTTTTCTAAATTACTCGATTACGTTTAAACTAAATAATAACACGGTTTCAAGCACATTGTGTAGCTAACCTGAACGTTTGAACTTGCTCTCTTTATTGGTTTACGGTTGTTTCTTCATGTTTTTTATTTTTCTAAATACAGACTACATAATTGGTATATATTGCAATAGGAATTTCATTTTGATTAAATATCTGCAGATCTAAATACAAGTTTCATACTTAAATCGTGACGAAAATCAAGGATGCAGTAGTATTAACATTTTCTTTGTAGAAGAAGTTATTTCGAATCAAATGTTAGTAAAAGGATTTTCAGAAGCCTTCTTCTTATATTTAAAAGGTTCTTTTACATATAGATGAATACTGCTTAGATAGGATGACCTTCCTTCTTAATATTAATAAATGTTTATTTCAAATTTCTGATTTTTCTAAATTCTATTTGTCAGTTATCGTCGTTATCGTTTACTAGTTTACAAGTAAACAATTTGTGCAGATAGCATTGATTTTGTAAAATTAAATACATCATTAACGCTATACGTTGGGTAAATTATAAATTATATTTAATAGGAGGAAACACGAATAAGGTAAGAGAAAATGTAAACTTTGCAATATTTTTTATGTGTAGACCAGTTGGCAGAAAAGTTGTTTATGGGCATTTTCTATTAATTACAGTAGGAATTACTATTAGAAATGTGCCAAACATTATTACGGCCTATTCTATTTTTTATACATGATTTACAAACAATCATTAAAATTTGTAAACCATGTATAAAAAATTAGTTTCTTAACAAAAGAAAAAGACAAAATCGACTTCAAATTAAAAAATTCTTACATATTACACCTATGTGCTTAAGGCTCGTTAACTTAAAACCAAACACCTAATAATCTTTTGGAAGTTGGTGCAATATCAAATACTAGGTGAACAGTTGACATTTTCTTAAGGTTGCATTGCGCCAACTTCAAACAGATTATTAGATATTTACTTTTAAGTTAACAAGTCTAAAAGTATATTATGTGTAATAAGTAAAAATTACCTTTTTCCTTTTTAGTATTTAATTGTAGTATTTTTAATTTTATCTTTTTTGTATTAAAAAATCAATTTTATTTTTTAAGATTTCAAGACGCGAGTTGCCATTGAGTCCTCTCATACAGTCTATAACTTCTCAGTCTCACAACATGCTAGTGGCGACCGCATCGAAATAGGTTGAGTAGTTCTTACTGGAACCTACCAACAAAAAAGCCATCAGCTGCCTGCCGTTGATTGCTTACCCTATAACCTTCTCAAACTCATACACTATAGGCTAGTGAAGACCGTATTTAAATTGGTTCAGTACCTCTCACTACGATCTACCGACAAAAGTGTACATATAGCTTACAACTTTCCCAGACTCATACTCTATAAGCTAGTGGAAATTGGATTGAGACTGGTCTAGTATTTCTTACCTAGGCCTATCAATAAAAAAGTCACAAGTCACCACTGTTGTGATCTTCACAGGAGTTAGATACGGATCTTAAAAAATGCGATAGTAGTTACAGATACGACCTTCTGTGATAAATCTGTTGGGCTGGGTAATATCGTGTTTTTTATGTTAAAATGTTTGCATTTTGCAACTAGAACCCAATCCGCATGTTTAGCACCAACAACCTTTAAATGACCAGGCCCTAAAAACAGTGACAAGTTACCTAATGCACACGGCCGCGGCTACAGGTGCAGTATTGTTGCAACAACAATTATCATCGTATTTATCTACAAATAAATTTATCTAAAAATGGAAAAACACCCATAACTTCTAGTATTAGTTTATTAGACCACATGAATTACATGTATTATCCATCTTCAATAATAAAAACATAACATAAACTAAACTTTTTCTTAAATTGGAAATTAAAAAAAAACTAGTACGAGGGTGAACATACTGATATTATAACAGTGAAGGATGTTATTAGAAGCAGTTGTTATAAATCTCTAGATTTTAAAATTTATAATCAGTTTTGGCAACGTCGGTTGTAATTGTTATTTACTTCCTTTTCTGCCATTTTGATACATTAGGTACGTTCGTTTGTGTTCTTAAAACTTGGAGTGCTCCGCTTGTTGTAAAAACCATTTGTTTTTTGCAATCAAGTTCATAGAGTGCGCTATTGTAGCGTTCGTTTTTTACAGAAGGGAGTGAAAGGTACAAACTCTTAATGCACCGACTGAAAAGGTTGTGCGTTAGAAGTTTATAAAAGCACAACCGGAGTCTTTATAATATTCTTGAAAATTCCATAGATCCGAATTCATTTGAGTGATAAGTTTGTAGACAAATATGAGAAAACCATGTATAAATTAATATGCAAACAAATTTTACATTAATTTGGCAACCTTGCCCAGAAGAAAAACAAAACTATTATAACCTCAATTCTCAATTGTTACAACTGTGTTAATTAAACAAATATACTTACTTTAGTTTGGAACAAACAAATTGGATTTTAAATTAATTAAGATCATTGTTGAGGTTACGTCTACAACTTTATTTGTTTACGTTCTACGACTCCAGATCATGCACTGTTTCGTTCTTTTATTCCGAGAAACTCTGTTTACTCTGTATACCACGTGATTATTCTCTCCACTCGCAACGCTCCAGCTCCTAAGTAGAAAACCGAACGTACCTATTT
Source organism: Ignelater luminosus (assembly GCA_011009095.1). Classification (NCBI taxonomy): domain Eukaryota; kingdom Metazoa; phylum Arthropoda; class Insecta; order Coleoptera; family Elateridae; genus Ignelater; species Ignelater luminosus. The sequence continues at coordinate 155,650 of VTPC01007641.1, forward strand.
TAACATGACATACTATACAACGTTCACGATGTTTCTAAGTCGTAACAGGCCATGCTTTCATTTTGTTAAGTTGGAAGTGTTGCTTCCTTTTTTCTTGAAAATTGCCGTACCTGCGTCTGTATTTGGCGCCGTTGCGCGATCAAAAGTTTTGCCGATTAGTTTTGCTTTGTTAAAAGAAGATCAAAATTTTTATATTTTGCATCTATTAATGCCAATTAAGAATGCCAAAGATTATAAATATAACTAAATAAAAATTGTCGTGAAACAATCTTTTAGCGTAATCGATTTACAGATTTACAAAAAAAAAGGCAACAACGTGAGGTCAAACTGTCATAAAATCATAACCTTAAAGCACATTAAGCGTCAATAAGATTTTACAAGCCGAGTTAATAGATATACAGCCCGGTTTACAATACTCAAACTGTCATTCTGCCACAGCCATATACGACCCATAAACATCGTGAACAGTGTATACATCAACATTTGGTTTGCGCTCGCGTCTAGGTTTTCTGAATAGTGCCTTCTAGAGATGGCAATTAATTTTTATTAATTAATATTTATCACAGAGAAAAGTAGAGGTTATGTTGCAGACATAATTTTCCCATATATTATGCGTTCACAGTTTTTGCATGAGGGTTGCTTCACCCAATTTGTGTGTGTCATTACTCATTAGCAGAGTATCAAATATAATATTCGTCAATTGCCCACTGTGTATGTATGTATCTGTCTATCTATCTATCTATCTGTCTATTCGGAAACTCGAGCGCGTAACCATGGAGATGCGTAACCATGGATATTATTATTTACATTTACTAAAAAATCAGATTGCCGTGTTTGAACTGCACCCGAAAACAAAGCTAACACGATTTTTTAACAAATTTGAAACTCATTCACTTTTTTATTGAAAAACAGCGCATTTAAATTAAATTTTTTCTATTTTGCGTTAAGAATAAGTCTATTCTAGTACCCAAATGACGTCATTTGAATGTTAGAATAAGTCGTTGGCGTGATAGAATAGACTAGTAAAATTTACTGCATTCATGTTGGTAGCGTTGAACTGTCATACGTCAAAGAACATAGCAAATTAATAAATAACAATGAAAAAGAAGTTTTTTTCACAACCGCTCAAAATTACGCCACATAAATGTCACTAGCCACCGTAAAATTCACTAGATTTAAAATTTTTATTTTTTAATTTAGAAAATGGTATAAAGCGGTAAAATAGAAAAAATAGTATAAAACACTCGTTGCAGAAGGTCCTTCAAGCACTCATTTGTTCCTCAACTCGCCGTTATGGGGCTCGTTTCGGAATTTCAAATTCGTGCTAGAATAGATGCCTTCTGCAACTTGTATTTTAATATACTATTATCTAATCTAATCTAACCAATACTGCACCGGACGGGCTACATTTTTGTACTGATCTGGTCAGGACTTTTTTTTCCTACTACATCAGACGGTGTCTAATTGCCTTTTAACTAACTCACTGATACGAAAGTATTGGGTTTTTAATTATTAAGTATAAACATCATTGTCGTTCGTACATATTTACACAGTGATGTACCTGGGGGGGGGGGGGGCGGTCCGCCCCGGGCCTCATCTGGTTATTTATAATTTATTATGTTGGACATTAACATAGGTTAGCGTATGGATAATGTCACTGTATGTAAAATGTTCAGTGTACGTCAAATGTTTTAGTTTATTTTGTAAACAGTTTTTTTTTGAGATGCCAGAATGTTTTTGTTAGAAAAAGTTTCTTGTTTGAAGTATTTTGTGTTTTTATTAATAAATAAAGTCTAATTTAATTTCAAATAAAATAAATAACAGTTTAAACTAATCTTACATGCATGGTTAGGCTTCTTAAACGATTTTAGGTTAGATTGCATGACAGATCACCTAAAAATGCAACGTTGTCAGTCTTATATAAAATGAAATTAACGTCTTTAGTATTTTTTTATATCTTCAGTTTAGTAAGTTATTGTTATTATTACCTTTAATAATAATAAATTGTTATGGAAATAATCTATTTGCAAAAAGACACTCGGTTTCGTTCAGAAATAAAAAGAACACTAGAGCGTAGTAGATTTTTTCTGAGTTCAGCAACACCCCACATGTAGTATTTAAAATTAGTTAGTAGTTTTAGAGATCTGGAAGATTTGACGAAAATAATTAAACTTGAAATCTTAATGCTTTAATTGTCTGGTATCAACAGGAATGGTGCACCACTACATTATTCACTTCGTGTTAGAGAATACCTAGATGAAGTCTTTCCTAATAAATGAATAGAAAAACGTGGTCTAATGGAATGGCCGGCTAGATCTCCTGATCTCACCCCACTTGATTTTTTTGGGGTATTTAAAAATTAAAACCTGGATGTTTTGAGTGATACACACGTGATTTTAAATACCCCCAAGGAAAAAAATCAAGTGGGGTGAGATTAGGAGATCTAGCCGGCCATTCCATTCTTCCTATCCATCTATTAGGAAAGACTTTATTTAGGTATTCTCTAACACGAAGTGGATAATGTGGTGGTGCACCATTCCTGTTGATACCAGACGATTAAAACATTAAAATTTCAAGTTTAATTATTTTTGTCAAATCCTCTATATCTCTAAAACTATTAATTTTAAATACCACATGTGGGGTATTGCTAAACTCAGAAAAAAATCTACTTTTTATTTCTTGCTAAAAGACAAGGGGGTTACATTAAAAAATAGTCTATGACGTCATAGGCCCCAGAGTAGTAAACCAAAAAATTAAAATTAACGTTCATAAAATCCGGAGGAAACAAATGAAATTGACGTCGGAGCGATAATAAAAAATATATGAACATAACTGCTTACTTTATATACACACTGTATAATAGTTATGTATAAACTTATAAATCTTGGTAATCAACAACAAATTAATAGTGAGAAAAGATAAACTAGCCGAAATTAGTAGAAATATTTAGAAGAGCTACTGGTGTTAAATTTCAAAGTGGAAACGCCAAAACAATATGCGTAAGTTATCTCCGTGTTCTGTTAATAAGGGACCTTATTTACTAAAAATGAGCTGTCCATGTTCATGTGTTAGAGGATTCGGTTAAGAGAGGCCATTTACGATGTCTTAATAACAGGAAGAGTTTGGTTCTACAAAATATTTTCGCTTATAAGAAGTGTCAGCTTATAGAAAGCGTCTTTAATTGGAGGTTTTACTGTAGAAGGCAGAAAAAAACTTACAACAACAAAATTGTTTTTTAGGACGTAATGCTGTAGAAATAACCTTTGGACAGAACAATTGAATTCTTTATAAAAGTACATAAATTGGGGTTATCAAATATCTTTAAAAAAAGCTACAAATTGTAATAGTCAGTTTATTAGGAATTCTTTAAAAAGAAGTAATATTGATTAGAAATAAACCAAGCAGATTCGAGATTTAGTTAGGGATATCCAAAAATAAAATTTTGCAAAACTTGATAAAGATACCCAGCTAAAGAAGAGCTGAAAGAAACATAATCACAACGGGTTTTGTCACATTTAAACTAAATATTGCATTATGGGAAAATTAGAACTTAGTATAAATTTGCGAAAGGACAGAGAATTTCCTTTGTATGGCATTCATTATATTGCCGTGCTTGCTATTGCAATTAAAAAAGAAGCTAGTCCATGAAGCTCAATACTATCTACTTGTAGCCAATACTGATAGAATCTGGTCTTGTATAAAAAAAAGGCCTCCATAGGTCACACATTTCTTTTTTTACATTCGTTTCATTAAATAATTTTTATTTCGTTTTTGTGAGAAAAACCGTTTATTTTCTTTTTATTTCAGCACTGACTTTTTATTTTCACATTAAATGAATATTAACAAAAAGAGTAAACGAATTAAAAGAAGAGGTTGATTTCAAAACAAACAGTTGCTTTATAAGATTAAAAGATATAATTATACTTGGGAATGATGTGTGAGTTGCGTGTTGCTACATTTGTTAAAATTTGTTGCTAATTTGTACTTCTAGTCCATTTGAAATAATAGTCTGCGTCGTTTTCTCTTTCTTTTCTGTTTCTTTCTCTCTTATCTAGTAGTGCTAAATTCAAGACGATGCCTGATGCTATTATAAAAAAAAACATAAATTTTATGTTCCGAAACGAATCAATTCCTTGACCCCCTTTTTCATATACTACGCCCATTTCTGAAATATTTTAACAAATGAAGTTTAAATTTACTGCAGAATTTCCCCAGAAGGAAAATTCATTGGGTTCATAAATTAGAAAACTTTCTTTTTTATAAAATGAAAAACTTTGTGTTTAGAATTACCAACTGATTTTTGAAACAACGCTTTGTAAATTTTAGAAATGAATACTAAAAACAAATGCATAACTTTCATGCAGAAAATTATTACATAAATATCAGACTGTATTGGTAAACTGTAAGGCTAGTCACCTTTGATAGGCAGTTTTGCCTTCAAAATCTTAAAGTTAATTATTAATTTTATAAAAGTGCATTAAAGTAATTGAATACATAAATTGTGTTTTACCTAATATGTAAATACCGTGGGAAATCTTTAACCATGATTTTATTCAAACCTGCATCTTCTTGTGAAGATTGTTATTATCCTTCTGTACTTTATTGATTGAAAAGATTAATTTGGTTACAAATACCACTTACTCTCGTGTATTGTTAGGTTGACGTTTTCTAGAATTTGTCATACCGCATTTTTTAGAGCTTGCTAAGACTACTGTACTATTCTAAACAAACAAGAATAAGGATTAACTTTGGATGTCTCAGATTTTAATTAATTCCAAGCTGTGCAGGGGGTGCTTATTCCGATTATAATGTAACCGATCAAGTTTGTAACAACTGGATACAGAGATTTACAGTGTCTTAAAAATAAAGTCTCACCAAATCGTTTATCTGCTGGTTAGGTTTGTAGGTATACAATAATATTGTAGGGGTGTCTTTAGTAGAGTTTGGGATGAATGGCCAATAGATCGAATAGTAACACAGTAATTGAGATCTTTACTACCAGATCAATAGCGACAAGACAAGCCCCTTTTCTCCTCTTCTACTAAATTACTATTTCGCAAAACAAGCAATAAGCAACAAACAAATAACCCGAAGAGGTTGCATAGCTCTACCAACTACCTACTAGTCTTTGCTGTACGTTCCTTTGCTTATTATTCACTAATTAAAAGTCAAGAGAAAGATAACTCATAAACAGTTGGCCGCATTCGGCGGCTTTTTAATGTTTTCTTGCTTTCTTGCTTGCTGAAGAATTACACTTTTTTATAGCAAAGCATACAACCTCTTCAAATTGAGGAAGTCACTCATGTTCTTAAATATTCTCTAAAATGGTCATAGACAAACTGCCTGGTCAGTAGATCTGAAAAGTTACTACTTTACTCTAACCGTCATCATCAGTTACATTAAAATGTCTGGTAACATATTCATTCTATACAAACTTTAGCTGGCCAACTTTCTAGTTGTAAGAGCAAAAGCCATTGTCCTCACAAGTGTGATGGTAACTGTAAGTTGTCACAAGCTTGTTACAAATAAATAGTGCAACTTTTATCATCTCGTTATAGATTCTAATTTTTCTTTAGCATCAGGGATGATCCCGTACACATACCAACGCCTCAAAACCTAAATCGCAGCTGAAACCACGCCGAGCAATACCATATATGGTACTGCTGGTATTCATCATGTGGATTTGAATTGTATGATATCGGCAGATTGGTGCAATTACATATTATTGTTAGTCTTTATTATTCGGTGGCTACAATTTTCTGGACAGGGCCTTCTGGACAAAGCGTCAGCATTTCAAAGTATTATACCACGTCGATGCTCAGTATGAAAGTGGTATTCTTGTAGCCTTTCGATCTATCTAGCTACTTGCCCTTGAGGATTCTTAAATTGTAGTAACCATTTAAGGGCTGCGTGATCGGTTCTTAGTAGGAATTTATGACCATACAAATATTTATGGAAAGGTTCCAATGTTTTGACGACGGTAAGTAATTCTCTTCGAGTCACGCAATAGTTTCTTTCTGACCTGACTAAAATAAACAATAACTTTCTCTTGGCCATCCTGGATTTGCGAAAGAACCAATCCCAACGTTACTAGCATTGGTATCCACTACAAACACACCAATAGATTGTGGATAACTTAGGACGACACTACTAGATAACTTTTCTTTTAGATTTTCAAAAGTTTCTTGGCACTCCTTAGCCTACACAAATCTTTTTGCCGCTTGGGTTAATTTATGAAGTGGTTTGGTGATGTCGGCAAAGCCCGACACAAATTCTCTATAGTAATGCAGAGGCCTAAGAAACTTGTCTTTAGGAGTGGGCTATTCTTTCACTGCCGATATCTTTTCGGGATTGGTCGAAACACCATCACTAGACTCTATGTGGCCCAAATATTTCACTTGATCGCAAAACACGTGGCACTTTTTTGGGCTTAGTTTTAAATGAGCACTACGAAATCGTCCAAACACATCTTTCAGGTTTTTGAGATAATCTTCGAATGTTTTTCCGACCACTATCACATCGTCCAAATACACTAAATACGTTTTCCACGGCAAACCTCTTAACACTAAATCCATTAGTCTTTTGAACGTAGCTGAAGCGTTGCAGATACCAAAGAGCATGGCAGTGAACTGCCGTAGTTCATTACCAGTCGATAATGCAGTTTTCTCTTTGTCTTTTCTTCCATTTCCATTTGCTAATGTCAATCTAGACTCGAAAAGCGTATCTAATGTGTCGTCGATATGAGACCGTAGGTAATTGTCTTTCTTGGTAACATCATTCAGCCTTTGGTAGTCTACGCAAAAGCGCGTCGTTTCATCTTTCTTTTTTACTAAAACCACTGGCGAAGTTCAAGGACTGTTAGAAGGCTTAATGACACCTTGGTCTTGCATTTCTCTTAACAAGCCCCCGGTTTCTTCTCGTTTGGCTAAAGGCAGCCGTCTTGGATTTTGACGGATAGGCGCTGCATCACCAGTGTCTATCTTGTGTTTCTCCCATAATTTGCTTCTAAAGTAACAAAGACATCTAAGTATTCTTCTACCATTTGTTTAATTTCTCTCTTTTTTGGGATATCAATTGCTCAGAGACCTGCTCCACTAATTTACACACTTTTTGAGGCAAACGCTTTGAACACTTATCTGACCAAATTTCTTCTTCGCAATGAGCCACTTAAGTCACTGGACAGTCTCGTTTCGAACAGAGCCATGCTAATTTCTTTGTCCCAAACTTCAATGTTTTCCCGTCAGTATCAATGACTACTCCATAACCTTTCATAAAATCGATCCCCAGAAAAGCTTCGTCTATTATCTGAGCTACAATCCTTGTATGTTCAATCAGCGCTATCCTTAGCATAATCTTTACTTTGACCTTGCCGTACACTGGTATGTCGGCACCCGTTGCAGTTTGGATGCAAAGATTGGAACCTTCCTCTAACTTCAGGTACTTCACCAGGTCCGGTAGAATAACTAAAATATTAGCTCCGGTGTCGACGGTAAATCTGCATTTTTTTGTGCCAATTTTTCCTTCGACAACGAGTGGATGTTTGAAAACATAGGGTTTTCTTGAAAACTCGCCAACGTGCGCCCCTCCAAGTTGGGGCAACTTAGTTTCCCTGCGGCTCAAGACCCCTATTGGCATTGGAGTCTCTTAGAGTGGGACATCTAACTCTAATATGTCCTTCTTTTCCACAACGGTAGCATCTAATTTTCCTGCACCATGGAATGCTTTTTACAGCTTCGTCTGTTACTACTTTATTCGTCTCTTCGACCTTTACTTCCCTGACTTTCATCGTAGGACGCACTGTCACATGCAAAGCTTCGTAATGGAAAGCTGTTCCTACGGTATCCCAATATTTAACTTGTCCCCTTGCGTGAATCTATAACGCCACTTCGGTATTTCTTGACAAATACTTGTATAGCCATACTGTGAAACATGTCATAGGATACTATATTTTCGGGCTATATTTTCTATATCTGCAGCGTATTTTTGAACAGTCTAACCAGATCTTTGTTTACGAGTCATCAGTTGAGAAGGCTAAAGAGGAGTTAAATGTTAATCGCCAAATCTGGCCTCCAGGGCTTTTACTAACACGTTATAGTCATTAGTTACATAGACATTATGTAGTATCTGCAGAGCTTCAGCTTGCAATGCCATCGTTAGATTTGTGCGCTTTTCGTGCATGCTCCACCCATTGCTAGTAGCTGCCATTTAAAATTGTTTTTATGTAGCGACCGTGACGTCGTGCTGTCGTATTTCGAAATTTTTACTGTGATTTTCAGTTTCATGAAAACTTTGCCGTCTTGAACATGAAGACCTTTCATATATTTTCCACCTGGCTAATCCTGTCGTCAACTTTTCTTTTAAACGCATCTACTTCGGTGTGTACCAATTGCTGCACTTCTTCTTTAGAAGTGGGCCATTCTCTCACTACCGATATCGTTTCGGGATCGATTGAAACACCCCACACCTGACACCAATTGTAACGTTTTTATTTATTTAAATGGGAATTTCTAATAAAAAACACAGTTTATGCGTAAAAGTCTGTTTTATTTACAATCCCACTGGAACCCTTAAACTATTTCGAACACCTTTAAATATCACTATTTTTTCTTTATAAGTTTGATTTTTATCGATCTGTCTTTCACTAATAACACTACTGGCCCTTGACATTTGCCCTTTTCTCCAAGTTTTTTTTATTTATTTTTACTTTTTGTTTCTTAGATAAATCATGCGTACGTTCGAGACTCCCCGCATTTATTTGCGTAACAGTACCATATCTTGCTACTTTGGTTGTTACTTGTTACTTCCAATAATTTTATTTGCATTTGATGGTTATGATTTGTATTGCCATATATCCTCCTCATCTAGGTATGGCCCTCAAATGTTGTTAATGTATTTTCTAAGGGCCTTTTAAAATCTCAGTAGGGCGTTGTTCATTTTTACTCGTTTGTATTGGTTAATCCACCACAGCAGTTCAATGTCACTCTTAGCTTTTAGCCTTCATTCTAAAGAATCAAACATTGAATTTGAGAGAAACCAATAATAAACAATATTTTGTGTAAATTTTTAAAGTTTACTAAGAGATAGATTAATCGGTTAGATGATCTTTGAAAGAACAAATGGATAACCATTTTACTTTAACGTAGATTCAAATTTCAAAAGCCCATTGAAGACCAGAATTTTCTTTTTTTTATTGTTAGTACTTCAGAGAATTCCCTACATTGTGTAAACATTCAGTTTTCTGAATTCCTCGGATTCTCGTTGATTTCTAGGTTTTTGCAGATTTCCGGATTGTTATGGTCTTTGATTTTTTTTAGATTTTTCGATTTTTGCCGTATCTCATGTGCTTGTAGGTTCTTGGCTTTTGTAGACCTGCTAGCTTTTGAAGGTTTTTAACTTTTGCAGAATCCTGAGTCTTGGGGGGCTTCCAGGTTCCTGTGGACTTTTGAGGTTCACAGACTTTTCTTCAAAGGGAATTATAAAAACTTTAAAATTCTTCTTTTACTCATTTTGCAAGGGAAAACTTCGAATCTTTGTGTTTATAATTTTATACTATAATTGTGCATAGATGGGCAGTACACTGGTCACTAGTGACCACAGACTGTAAGTACCTGCACTGAATTTTGAAACTTGTTGCTCTTTTGCTACAAAATTGTTTATAGTGCCTTTTCGAATTAAAATCTAAAGCATTGATTAAATCTAAAATCAGGTTATTAAAAAAAATTTTTTCAAACAAAGAAAACCAAAATTTTGTTAACTTTCAGCAACAGACGAAGCTTTCCCTCATGGGAAGAATTATTTTTGATTATAGGTTGTTTAACTTAAATAGGTCTTTTTTCATATTCTTTAAACTTTGTAGATTTGTAATATTCATTTAGTATTTGATCGTCACTCGACCTCGAACTAGTTGAGAAATGGCAAAGACAGAATGCAAAAATTTAGATGACGGCAAACAGAATTTTCTGAAAGACATGTGATACATCTATAATAGTCTGCTATCATATTAAAGAAACTGGAAATAATGAATGAAAGTTAAAACAAAGGTTTTCAGGACAAAAGATGTATTGACATCTGTGTCATTATGGGAATGTATTCTAATCGGTCATCTTTTGTTTTGGAGAATGATACAATAATACTAATCTCATAGCTTTTCGCTAGGACTAAAGTCAGAATTCATAATTGGATAAAGATTTCTGATTTTAAAACTGTATCGTAAACTCAATATTTTATGAGCCAGTATAGAGACTCCTTTCAAGAATAAAGTAAGAGTAAAGGAACAAAGAATGTGTGACTGAAGTCGTACGATTGATGGGTAGACTCCAATGATAATAATAGAACAATAAACAAGGAAAAGGAATTTTCTCTCTGTTATGGCCTAGTTTTCGCTAGTCGTTCCTCATTTCAGGAAATAAATTTGAAGTCATCGTCTAGTTATGATAGAAAAGGCTGTCCAAAAGACCGAGTAATGTATTAATTGATTCTTTTGATATGCTGATTTCTCTTTGAAGTACATTGCTAAGTTTATCTTAAAGTAATTTAGATATAGAAAAAACATTTACTACATTTTGACCTTCTAATTTTATCACTTTCTGTATTTTATATATTATTCCATTTCTGTAATAGTGCTATGGGAAAAGATACCACAAATCTTGCAATAATATTTGCAAACAAACAAACATGAATAAAATGAACTCTTTAAGAGTATTACGTCAGGAGAAATGCATATAAAATTAGATATACAAAAGAATTTTCACTGAGAATGCAACTCTATTATTAAATATTATCTTTGAAATGTTATCACTAATTATATACGAGTATGTTACACTCACTTGAACATTAATTACTATAAAAGTTACCTACTTTTAAATATTATAGCTTGTTCATTGTCGGTCTTTCGTTTTTTGTGTTAATTACCTGGGACGTTGTAATTTTCTTTTCTTATCACAACCAATTACTTATCTTAAAAATCATTTTTTTATTATCTAAATACCGTTTCCGTTAACTTACTTATTTAAAAATAGGTAAGCAGAAAATGTCTGAAATAATGACGAGTTGATCATCAATTTGTAAACTTTTAGAAAAAAAAATACCGGACATCCTTTAAAAAAACTTGAATGGAAGATTTCATTATAAATATCTTCCGTTTTTAAATCTTTCTGAACAGACTTTCTTCTGCAACAAATCTTTTACTGTTTTGTTTTATTTTTGTAGAAAAGTAGCGGATCGTGTATTATGTAACTTTTATTATCTAGACGTCTGGTTTTGCATTTACACAGAAATATCTAAGGCGTTGCTGCAACTATTATTAGACGGAAACTGTCTTCTTAAGATCACTTCCGTCATCTCACTGATATTATTACTAACCCGATAATAATATAAAATTATTTTAAAATATTTATGTTGCTATTAAAAGCCTGTTTTGAGACACATAACTATGAATAAGCGATTATTCATTGCGCTAACAGTAGTAATCGTTTAAAAAGTATGTTGGAATTGCAGCAATTGACACAGATAGAAATTGCAATCTTTCCGCGTTACTCGGGTTTGTTGTCATCACCGTTTTCCTTCTCTTTAATAGCAATATTCATTATAAAAAGAAGTAATATCGAGTAGAGCAGTCTTGAAGCTTATTATTATTGAAAATAATGTGAGTGTTCACTGGAGCTAGTAGTTAATAACTTTTTATGAATAGAAAAAAGAAGGCACCTACTTGTTTTAAATTTACATATATTATTAATACCATTTCGAAGCAAATTTACTTACAACATGGAAACTTCATTCTTGGTTAATTAAGGTTAAAAGATAAAACCGGGAAGTTGGACTTGAAAAAACAATTAATAACTTTAATGTACGCAATAAACCAAATTGATTGCGCATTGGAAAAGGCAAAATGCACACAACTAATAAAAGAAAGAAGAAAAAAAGACATACTGGTTTTATATTCCTATCAAAGTCTTCTTCCACTTACAGAATTATTTTTAGTTTTTTTAGCGTTTTATTGTACTGAAATCTAACTTATGTATTAGTAAGGGGGAATTATAGATTTCCAGAAACTAACAAAACGATTTCTCTGGAATACAGTAGAAGTCTAAACGTTCGCTTATCTCGAAGGCGATAGTCATTAAATATTAAATGCGTAATTCAATTTAAAAAGTTTATTATTTTCTTAGTCTATTGCTATCATAGTGAAAAGTCCTGACGCTTCATCCAGGACGGAAGTTTTCCCTTAACAGAAATTATAACTGCCACGTGGTTCGGCGGTATACTTCGTGGGAAACTTATCATCAAAAAACAAAGTAAGGAAATAGGTCAAAATCACTGAGAGCCAATAACGATAGTCAGTTGTCTCTAAACGGTATATCAAAGCTTGCTTTGTACTTAATGAGTTGGTGACACTTAAACGCCGAAAGCACCAGGTCCTGGATAGCAGTCTCGAAGGTTGTCAAACTCCTAGAGGTTTACAGCTGTTCTCTATCTGGAACTTACTCCAACATGTAAACAACAATACGTATATGGTTAACAAATATATATTTTGATGACAAACAAAATTCGTTGTAGCCAAAATACGGTCAGCTAAACTGCACTGGGCAACCTAGATTTTGAAAAAGGTTTCCACGACAAGCACTAAAGAGCTTACGTTAAGATATGGTAGATAAAACTCTTTTACAACGAAAACCACACCCCTGCACATATTAACAAAGCAGAGGCTTTCAAACTTTAGACGACATGAAAACAAGACTCGAGATATTTAAGGGTTGAACTTCTATCATTAAGTCGCTCAAGCGCGAAAACTTCTCATCGGCAAATAAAATATTCACACGCAATTTAATTCGGAAAAGACAGAAGAGGATGCTCTTATTTCACTCATATAATGAAGCATTCGTCACTGAAAAATATTGGCTTTAAGAAATAAAGATAATAAGATGAATTTACTTAGGCAAATCTATTTATCTCGTCTAGACAATATGATACTTAACAAAATTTATGATGTCTATATATTTGAAAAAATAAAGATAAAATGTATTTTTAAAAACATTTTCTTCTTAAAAATTCTTATTTTTAAATTAAAATGGGAGATATTAAAAAATTATTTTTTAAACGTTTAGATCACAAATGTATTTTATTGAAGACATGTTGCGTCCAAGGAAATATTAATGTAATAAATAATATAGAACGAAATTTGTTAAAATAAATAAGATTTTTAAACGTTAATTATTGCTCGGAAAGTGCTAGTTTACTAAAGAAAGATCTAATTTCGCAAATAACAGCAGTCTTTATGAGCACACTTTGTAGTTATAAACCCCTTGTAGTTATAAAGTTTATTACCACGAGAAAATGTTGTTCTTATATTTAAAATTCTAGTTTAGAAATGGTTTGCTAATATAAAGTAGTATTGTTAAAATCTCAAGATAAGTTTGTCTAAGAAAAACAGTAAATTTATTTTTATAGTTTTGTTTCTTTATAAAATATTTTTAAGCGATAAATACTTCACTGAATTAATTTTAATAGCTTTGTATTTCTATTGTAAATGCTTTTCACCTGTCAAAACGTAGACGATTTATTGCTTCCAATGGGGTGAGAACATCCTATTCTATCTTGCAAAATAATATTTTCCGTTGACTATTTAGGGATGTGTGGATATCTGTTTGCCTAGCAGAAGTTTTCGCGTTTGTGCTACTTAATGGTGCGATTTCGTTTCTTAAATACTCCCAGCCCTGTTATTTTTGTCAAAGTTTTTTCAGTTACAGGCACTATGCTTCGCTGAGTTCTAGAGGATTCTTCCGCGTTGGTCCGCGTGGAAAGCCAACCGCGATACCGTACCGTCCCGTCAGATAAAGTATGGTGAGCGTGGGTATTTTTATTGCAAAAGACATTTTTTTATCGTACCTTATCGTAATCTCTTCATTGCTTACCGTTGGAATTTACTACACAGAGTTGATTTCCTAGTGCAATTGTTACTGATAGAATCTAGCCGCAACGAATTCCAACTAATAAGTGCTGCTGTTTATCGTTCACAGTATTAGCTTCGTTTAATAAGTCGTTCTACGGATCATTTAACTTTTCGTAATCACGACATAGAAATCTAGTTGAAATCTTAGAATAATATTTACTTACCGAAACTCGTTCTTAAATCATACGCAAAATTATTATTATGATATTTACAATCGTTTATTTAACCGATGTAAAACTGAAATAATCTTATTGGTAAACTCCGAAAGAATACCTAGGTTAAATATTTAGTCAATAAATCTTACACCAGGAGTTACTTGTTACCACTAAATTGAACAGCCGGGCCAGCGCACTTGCATTGGGGTCCTCAAGACTTGTTAATTTCTCTACGTCCGACTTTTAAAATATTAGTGCGCCAACCATATTAAATTATTTGTTGAGTGTTAGAATTGTGCGAAGAAATCAACGCTCTCATAAATTAATTGTTACGACTGACTGCGTAAGTTTAAACTTTGGACTGATAAGTTCGTTCGTTTTCTTGGGAGTTCGAATTTATTTGTAATAGTAAAATATTTTAGCTTTTATGTAGAACCGTTTTAATGCTTACGCAAGTTAGCCTGCAGGTCTTCTTACTAAAATATAAATCTAATAAATTTCCGCTTTGTGAATTATTGAATTAAGAATTTGTATAACACAGCAATGTTAAAGCATAGCGAAGTTATTTAGGTTAGTAGAGTAGCCACACATTTAGTCAGTTGCGAAGGTGACGGGTCGTTTTACAAAGCCGCCTCGCTTTGTATAGCTACATTTATTTATTTGTCTTTGTTCCTCATTTCAAGTAAACGTTTGGATTGTTTTTTGTTTTAAGAGTGCTGAGACGATTCATAATATAACTTAGAAAGCCCTGATTCATTATTTTGTTTATTTGTAAATAACATTTTGTATTGACTAGACATAATTAAATTCTATTTAAGTTGCATTTATTATAGGAAGTAAATCCTCTCGTTTATCTTGCAAATTAAATTAAATGTTTATATGCATTTGTTAATTCTGTCTGCAATGCAATTTCAAGTGAATATTACAAAAATTATCTTGTGTAGCAAATTCTATGTTGACCTTTTTTTTTATTTTGCTTACAATACATAGTTATTAAGCTACATTCTTGCGTTTGGACGTTTTTGCTTGAAGCACTTACAGCTATACAAAACAGCTGGAAACCGCTTGGAGTTCAACAACCTTTGAAGCCGCTGTTCGGAATACTGACTTTCTTGTGTTTATTTGTCATAGAGAACTTAAAATTAAAGAAAGCTTCAATATAGCTAGTGTACCATTTGAGTTTATTAACGAATTTTATAAAATTATCAGAAGTCTGTATGATTAGTTATGACGAAACCTTGCTATTATAAACAGTCTATTGTCATTGGCGCACACTGATTTGACTCTCTTGTCCGTT
Organism: Ignelater luminosus; assembly: GCA_011009095.1. Lineage (NCBI taxonomy): Eukaryota > Metazoa > Arthropoda > Insecta > Coleoptera > Elateridae > Ignelater > Ignelater luminosus. The sequence goes on from VTPC01007641.1 coordinate 171,050, forward strand.
AAAAGTAAGTTTGTATGTTGGCGATAAGCTATCGTCTCTGGATCACTAATTTTCATTTTTCTGTGCTCACAAGGCCAAGTTTTATAATATATCAATAAACTATTTGAATATAGATACACGAAACCTTATATAAGATTCTTAAAAGGCTAACCTCCAGGAACCTCTTTAGTCTATATTTACGTTTCGATTCTTTCGCGTTTTTTACTTTAGAGAGTTTCAAAAGGTAGTAACGCCTTTAAAAAAAATAAACACAAAAAATTTGGATAGTTGACAATGAAAATTGTAGATGATTAAATGAAATGTAGGATTTTTCTTCTCTAATCTAAGTCTAAGGGTTGATTACCGTATGTACCTTATAATAAGTACGCACAACAAATATCTTTGCAAGAATTTTGTGCCAATTCATAAACTACTTATTTGACGTTTAAGTGTCCTTTTATTTTATACTAATTTAAAGTCGGAAAACTAGCTGCATGCTTGAAGTATCGTGTATCCTAATGATGGTAGTATCAGAATATCGATATCGATATTTAAAATTTTGTATTAGTCCAGGTTCAGAAACTAAAAACTATGACTGCTCAAAATTCTCTCCTACAGGCAAATCCATTTTCCTCCGTATAAATGTGTTAAAATATTGTTTTGCTTTGTATACCAAAACAGCAAAGATTAAAAAACAGTGGAGGTGTTTGAATTAGTCAAAGTAAAACCTTATTGATACCTTTGTCTTTTCTCCAAGATAAACCAAGTGAACATGGTTAGTTCCTTCCAAATTAGAATAGCACTGCAAAATATATGACGGTTTACCTTAGTTCGTTTTGAAGAATTTTGATTTCCTTTTATTTCTTAGCAGCTAATTAGCTGATCGATAACCAAAAGCGCTTTCTTACTTCAGTCTTTGTGGAAATTCTGGTTTTAATATGGAAACATTGAGCATCAAGAAAATCTAGCATTTTGACAAATCTCTTCCAATATCATCTCCGCATTCTATTCCTACTTTTCATGTAAGATTTCTAAAAAAGCGTTCTTCCGTCACGTAAGTGCCCAAGTAATTCCACTGAAAACAAATTTTTAAATTTTGGAATTTAAAACATAGTTCTGTCAACTCTTCTCTCTTGTCATATTATCAGTCATCATATTTCCACAATTATTGAAAATCAGCAAACAACTATTAACTTCAAATCAGCTAGTAAAGACTTCTGGGAACTGCCCAACTTGTATCTTTTGTACTAGCACCAGAAAGCCGCCATGTTTAATTTTGGGTTTCAGTAACTTTCAGTGTTATGTAAAGAATTGCCGTCATAAAGCTTAAAAGTTAAGATTAAAGTGTAGGATACATTTAAATGATTACCCATTGAGTTATGCACAGATAAACCAGTCAATCTACTGTCTGAATCGCAAAAGATTTGTGAAATACCGTAACTTTAGAAAGTTACTACGATTAGTATAGTATATATCAGAATTGGAGTGTATCAGAAACAAAATCCCGAAAAACGATGTGTGAGATTTAAGTGTAGCCTATTGCTGTGACTTGCACTGTAATATATTCAAAGTGCTGTTAAACTTGTCACACCTATATGTACTTACATACAAGTCGAATATGCAGGTATGATGCGTCTACAATTTCTCGATAATGCTAATATTGCTGTTTTGGAATACAGTCAACGGGTTTTGCTGCGCAACACAGCATGATGTAGGAAAATCCATGCATCTCAAAGAAACACCCTAATCATTCATGATTTAATGCACGTTCTTCATTTTCTCTTTTCAAAATTATAATATCCCATTCCAATTCTGAACGTTGTTTACTACCAAATACAAGTAGCCTGTAGGGTTATTAAAATGCTGTAAACAGGAAAGCAAAAAGGCTAGGAGAACTCGCGCTGTAAAGTAGAACCTAAATGTGACCTTAGGCAAAACAATTAGTTTGAACTCGTAGTTTGGTAGGGTGGTAACCAGATCGGCAGCAACATTTTAGCACTTGCGTTAAATAGTAGATAGGTAACTTATTGTCTTTAGACAGCCATTGACAGATCAGCAATGTAGTGTAGCTCAGTAGTCTGGCGACCAAGTGTAAAACGCACCACTATTGCTTAAGGACTAGTCTAATTGAAAGTACAAGGCAAACACCCACACTCGCACTTGAGATCCTATAAGGCTACCAGAAATTGTCACCTAGATAAAAAAACAAAACAATGGCAGCTTATCTAAGAATGTTAGTTGCCGAGTTATGGTAGCAACGTAACCAAGGTGAAACAAAAAAATCACAACCCCAAAAGAGAAACAGTTGAACAGGGGACGAGTAAACTTCCAAAAAGGCTCATTAGTGTTTTACAGACAGATCGCTTTTGGAAGACAGGCGGTCTCTTGAGAACCTAAAAAATCAAGGTGTACAAAAGAACTTTTCTCTAGGAAAATACAGTACGGTTTTCAAGCGAGGCATTTGTTATTTCATTGGAGGCAAATATAGATGGAGCTAGAATACAACGATACAAAAAGAAATGAAATACCTGGAAGTCCACATCGTGGTATCGTATTGTAAGTTCAGAATCCCATAGCTGAGCAGAGAACCTCCATAAGACTTTACTAAAAATAATCTGGTCCATTAGAAGAAGAAATCATTTTGTTTAAAGAGGAAACAGAAGCTTTGGACAAGCTTGCAGTGACAAAGCAAGTAAGTTTTATCTGGGTTCTTGATGACAACAAGAAGGTAAATGAATCCATCTGGGAATAGAAGAACTCCTTTTAAGGATTTCGAGGCAGTAGACGAATTGGGTAATTAGAACAAGTTGTCGTTTGAATTAAACTTCTCTAAGCTAAACTGGTTAATAAGGAAGACATTCTAAGAAAATATTCGTCATTACTAGATGTGGAGGATAAGCGAACATGCCATAGATGTGGATAGGGCAAAAAAACGTCTTGCTCTCTTTTGGAATAATAACCATGTATGTATAAGGGAGTCTGATAGGTTTGGACAAAGCAGAGAAGAAGACATAGTAAGCAGCTGAGAAGTAACTAATGCAATGACAAGGAGATAGTAAAAAGATTCTAAAAGGGGTTTTTTGCAAGGCTTTGTCCTTCTTGTGATTACTACTATCGCTACATTACCTCGCAAAACAGCGACTATTCTTTGTAGAGCACCCTGTGTGTAGGTGTAGATAGACGAATGCATTAGCCTTTAAGAAAACGATTTTTAGATACGACTGATGACAATTTTGCATACAAAAGGTTACTTACTATCAATCAGAGTTTAAAGCTTTAATTATTCTTTGTTCATTGTTAAGAAACAATCTTAATAAAGTCTGTCTCGGAATAATAAATGGTAGAGGTCTCTCCTTGTCTGTACGGAAATATTGCACTATTTCTCTTTTAATTAATTTCAATTTACTGCGAAAAAAATAGGAAATAACCCTGATTATTTTTTTAGCTGTTTGATGTATCACTCTGGTGGATTTCAATACTTGACCTCGTATTTAAAAGCGCTTAACCTTTTTACATAAAAAAGAATTAGGTAGGTACTTGTAATTGCCGATTCAGTTTTATTTGTAGGTCATTCACGGTTTGAAATAATTATGTTTTTCAGTATTCCATCGTTAGTACGTTAGTCTTCTACACGTTTGTTGCTACAATTATCGCTGACTGTATTAATCAAAGAGAAACGAAAATTGTAACCCAAATAATTTTTCTAGTCCCACACCTTCTGTGCGAAGCGTGAATGCTATTTAAATTACACATTACCTTCTATGGAAATGCAGAAGTACAACCTTCTTCATCTTCTAAATGAGAGTGAAGCAAGCAATGTGTTTAATATAATAAAATTTACGGAAATTAAAATAACGGATGATGTTATAAAAAATGTCTGAAATTAAAATCAAGGAAGCTTCCGAAATTATTAATTTTAATTGCCTTGTAATCAATAACTATAATAAACGCCAATAAATTTTATTTTTCTATAGACTATCTGCTTATAAAATGTAATTTCATTTGTCAGTTCTTTTTTAACATAGTGACATTTAATTCAAGAAAAACTTGTTCCATCAAACCCGTAATCTTTGCAAAGAGGATCTCTAACCTCACACAATATATCAATGTGTATGGACTTGAAGAAGCAATTTTTCATTATCATTACTACTTATCTCATTCACAAATAAGGAATGTATCATGGTTTTTAATTTATTGGAAGACAACTAGGAAGTATTCAGATTGTCATTTGTATGGATATCATTTGTAAAAGAATTTGCAATTTGAAATAAATGAGGTATAATTACTGCAATCTATTAACAAGTTAATGCAATAATTCTCTAGAGAGAATATTATTTACGGCTGTAATAACTTTAATGGGAAACTGTAATACATTCATCCCGTAGTTGCGTAGTCTTTTGTAGTACCTACTAACTATTTCATTTACACCTTTTGAGCAATTTACACATGACATCATGAGTTTCAAGTTTAGTGTAACTGTTTCGTTTTTAAAGTGCCTCTCGAGCTGTTAATAAAGTAGAAAGCTTTTGATGTAATAAAAGATAATAATATAGTACTGGTCACGAGAATTACAAAGTTTGTCAATTGTTGTTAAGGTCAGTTACGTATTTTCTTGAGCAAAAACACAATTAAATGGGAGAAGTATAAATAACTAAAAAATAAATTTCTAGGAAGGAATATGTCGCAAATGGAGACGATATAAATCGCACTAAAGATTAAAGGAGCAACTGAATCTTCAACAATTTAAGGTTTTTGGATCACATTTTTTTTTAAATTTCCTACCAACAAAGACTTGTTGGTTATGCAGTCCAAATTATTTCTTGTTAACAATTGTTTTGTTTTTGAAATAAAGTAGGCTTCAGAAAGAAAGTGAGATGAGTGTATATATAAGGCTCAAGGTGGTGTCTTAGGAATTATATTTATTTTCATATGCAAATCTTGCCCTGAATTATGGAAAAACAAAAATAATGTCAAACAGCCAAAGACAAATTCAGCTAAACCAACAAACCATACAAAACGTCCATAAATAACCAAACCACCGAGATCACAAGGCGAACAAAACTTGGATGGATGACATTCAGAAAACTTAGTGGGATACTAAGAAACCAAGAAATACCAATGAATTTGAAGAAAAAGGTATGGGACACGTGCATTCTGTCCGTAATGATATGGTACAAAAAATCATAACACATAAAAGCTTAAACAAATTATTAAAAACAATCCAACGTGCTATGGAGAGGGCAATGCTCGGCATAAGTCTTAGAGACCGAGTCCGAAACACAAACATTAGGCGCCGCACAAAGGTCACAGACATTATGGAGAAACTCCTAAAGCAAAAATGGAGTTGGCCGGACACGCTGCAAGAAAACTTCCAAAACATTAAGTAAAACGACTCATACGATGTTGACCTAAGACATCAAAACGGAACATCGGCAGACTACAGAGAAGATGGGCAGACGACATCAAAGAGATAGCGGGCAAAAACGGGTTGCAAGCTGAGCAAAATAAAAAAACTTGGCACAACTTAGAGAAGGCCTATGTTCAGCAGTAGAAAGAAGGGCTGAAAAAAGAAGAAGAAGAATGCAAAAACCAGACACTGTGTAATCTGGATCTAGAAATGCTGCCCTAATAGCTTGAGCTTACAAGCTGCTACAAAGCTAATTCTCTAGTCTAAGTACTCACTGAACAGGAAGTGGTTTTCATTTATATTTCTGTGCTGTTCAAGACATTAACAAAAACTTACTTTGCTCTACTTGCGGTGAAACATGGCCTAAGCCATATACAGCACGCTTTTCATTACACCATCTACGACAGCAGTATTTCTAGATATGGCTTTAGCGACTCCCAAAGAGGTTCTTCAGAAAAAATCATCTGAAGCCAAATACTCTGTTTTTAATATACCTAAAAAGTAGGATTCGACCATTTCATTCATCTCCATTTTTTCTAATGCCCTATCTCGCTAATACAAAATCATTTTATACCATTTTGTCTAATGTTTTATTTCCATCACTTCTAAGGAAGTTGTAATATTTGTCTTCAACGATAGAAATATAGAAGTGAGATTTTGATTACATTGCTGGCTGTTAAATGTGTCTTTCCAGTAGTAACAAATTACTTCACTAAAACAGATAAAACAAGATCGCTCAAAAACTTTGAGCGTACCAAGTTTTTCAAGCCAATCAAACCTTTGTGGCTAGTTAAGCATTTCATAGCGACCACTATCTATAAACTGATTGGACTTCTTGATCTAGGTATACCTGTCGGATGCTCAAGCACTTTGAGTCGAGAAAACTCTCTTATCAACAGTAACTTTATTAAAAGCCCTAAAATCATTTCTTCAATATGAAACATAATGTGGTCTTTCACGGTCAATCTTTCAAATCAATTTATTGCGCCACCTCTTTGGTAAAGTCCCTAGACAGTTACGATCAATGTTTCGCAGATACAAAAAAAAACAAATATGTATTAGTTCTTTAAGGTTCGTACAAACACGATAATCTAAAGACTTGGCACGCGACATTCTAAATCTTTATTGTAACAGTTCAGCGAATTTAACTGTGGCACGCGTCTTTGATATGATCTGTGGGCTTGTAATAGAATCGTATACTTGCAGTGTCTAGTAGTGACTTATCACTGAAAACTGATGGACCCTTTTTGGATTTTTCTTTAGTTTATTTTAGTGTTTGTATATTGTAATTATTAGGTTGCTGTTTTGTTGTTAATGTTACATTTTGTCATAGATCATAGCCAAACAGTTTTACGAAAAGATTTTAAAATAACATTTAACAAGCAAAATGCATTGGATTTCAAAAGATAACTTATCTGTGTTTTACTGTTCAAATTGCACTTTAACTATAAGGATTTCTTTGCCTAGTCAACTTTCATTTAGATCTTGTAAAATGGTCATGGTATTGTAAAACATCCAGTTTAAGAATATAGGACTTTGACTATCCTTCATAGACAAATTTGACAGACACATCGTGACAGAGATCCTTTTCTAATTCTATTGTTCGCACTAAGGCAAGTGGAACGGTGTTTAGCTTTCCTGTTAAAATCAATTCATTTATGAAATAGCATAGTTTATTATTTAATTAGTTAAGACTTGACTTAATTTAATAAAAACTATTTTATATAAGGTCTTGGCAATTCAAAGTCTAAACGAAGCATTTTAAAGAAAAAGAATACTGAAAGAAGAAAAAGAGTATTGACTAGGTGGAAAAGAATATTAATTCCTACTTCTATTAGGCACCCTCAGAAAATAGAGATATGGGGTTAGGTTGATTATTAGACGGCCTAGGCAAAACCAGTTGATTGTGAGATAAAGTACTGACACTAAACAAAAGACGATCGTAAATTGAGTTCAATAACGATTACTCTCTGAAAGAGGTGCTGTTGTTCCATGTTAAATCTGACAAGTTTAAACGTCAGTTTATAAATTTGAGGTTATTAGAATTTAGAGTTTAAAGAAAAGTAATTATCATTGCCTTTATTCTTTGCAAAACAAGTGTATTTTCTATTTCCTCGAAGTCATCTTCCTTACTTTCACAATTATTGTTTATAAATTCCTGTAAAATCGATTTCCTAGTAGTCGCGCAATCAGCTTTACTAAACTGAGTTAACTCAAATAACTGTCATATAATTTATGCGATCAGATCAGAAATATAAGTTTCCAAAAACGCGTTTAATGCGCAACAAGAAGGGATTCATAATTACTTTTTTCTAAAGATTAAATGCTAATAAGCTCAATCTTATGAACTGACGTTTACACTTGTCAAATCTGTACTGGAACAACAGTGGCTCTAGCGGAGAAGAAAAATCGTTATCGAGCTCAATCTAAGATCGTCTTTTGTTTGACGTCGGTACTTTGTCTCACAATTAACTGGCTTTGGGCCTAGGCAAGAGATGGCGCCACCAGTAGCACAACAATGTTGTTATTTGCAAATACTAACCTTGAAACAACTGCTTGGCAATTGTCAGCCTGCTGCGTCAATTAGTTTGTGTTTGGCAGTCATTAAAGCGAACAACTTCTGCATTCTCTGTAATGATAATTGACGATTGACAAGTGACTAAGCGCGAGATAGCTGTGGCTGTGGGCATCTCAACCGAACGAGTACTTAACATTTTACATAAATATTTAAGAATGCTGCAGCTTTCCACAACAAACGCGATCGTATGACCATTTCGAAAGAGTGTTTGACTATGTTCAACCGCGATAAGAAGGACTTTTTACGCCGTTTCGTAACCATGGACGAAACATAAATTCATTACAACACACCAGAAACCAAGAAGCAGTTGAGACAGTGGACAGCTCCTGGCGATCAAAGCCGAAGAAAGCCAAGGTGTGTTTGTCGGCAAACAAGATCATTGCACAATGTTTTGGAATGTGAACGGTATAATTCACATCGATTACCTCGAAAAGGGCAAAACGATCACGGAAGTATATTATGCAGAACTGTTGGGCCGACTCGATGCCGATTTGAAGCGAAAGCGACCGCATTTGTCGAAGAAAAAAGTGTTTTTCCACCAGGACAACGCACTGGTGCACAAATCGACCGTCGCAAGGTGAAATTCCATGAATTGCGCTACGAATTGGTTCCTCATCCGCTATATTCTCCTGATTTGGCTGCATCCAACTATTATTTATTTCCAAACTTAAAGAAATGGCTCAGTGGTAAGAGACTAGGGTCGAATGAGGAGGTCATTGCTGAAACATAGGCCTATTTTGAGAGCTTCCAGAAATCATATTTTTTGGAGGTCATCGAAGAATTGGAGTATCGTTGGACGAAATGTATAGAGCTTAATGGAGGTTATGTTGAAAAATATAATCTGTTTTTTGCCTAGGCCGACTAATTATCAACCGCCTCTCGTATTTTGACATATTTCTCTATTAATTGTAAGTATTTGTTCATTTTTAATGAAATTCGTGCATCTTTCTTCTTTTGTGTTGGAAATTGTTTTGCTTATCTTTTTGCTGTTTGCTCTGTGTTTATTGTATTCTATTATGTTGTTGCCCTTATTGATTCTTGTTGCTATTAAAACCATTCTTATTCACTTGAACAAAGTTGGCGTTTTTAGCATTAAATCTGTTCCTTCCAGGCTTTACATTATCCAAAAGGTAAGTGTGAGTATCTTTAAGAGCATATCACAAGTTATAACGTTGTCTTTGTACACCTTAACTGCGGTTTTAAAATGGTAAGAATTTGTGTATAAAGAGTGATTCGCGACATATGTGCCAAATCAAAACTGGAAATAGAAGAGGTCATTTTGAATAAGAAAGTTTAGGACAATATATGTCTGATAGATTTTATTTCGTTATGTGGATACGATCAATGTTAAACTTTAATTTAGCTTTTTTATTGGTGTGAATTACCTATGAAATAAAGGTAACTTGTTAAGTTAAATTTTAAAAAACTAACATTGCACGTGCTATTCTATCAGTAAGCTTGGGACTTCCAAATTGTCTAGATGGCACTGTACGCAGCCCAGCTTAAAATTCAAATTTTCAAACATGTATGGAACTCTGAATTGATTTAGTTTTTTAAGCAGGTAAAATCTCCAGGGTAGTTGAAATCTTTAGATAATAATTAATAAACCTTCCCAAGTTCCGTCCAAAATGCAACTGAGGCTGGGTTAAGTAAATCTCAATAGAGGCACCTCGGTTTTGTGACCTAAGCAGAGCTTTACTTGTTTATTTCAACTAAGTAAATTTTCTGTCTCAGTGTAGTCCTTTATTTATCTCACACTTGATTCAGATAATTATGGTAAATCTACTTTAATGTAGAAACTTACAGGCTAGGTTATTAAAGTAAATTTGAGTTACCGATAAGTTCCCGGATGTCTACGATCCGATTACGTTTCAACAAGTGAGATTTCTAATCACTCCTCGTGGTAGAAAAAAAATTTAACTAAAAGTGTATAACATCAATAGTAGGCAGCAGTAGGAAGTTTTATTTTTTAAGTAGTAAAGATTTTTATTTCTCTAAACGAACTAGTTTCTAGGTTTGTTAAACTCATTTAAATATTTTTTTAGTGACTTCTTTGTATTGAATTAATAGCGTTTAAAGCGAAAGTAAAACTTTTAAAATAACTACACAGTGAAAATTATGACATTTTTTTATCTTTAAATGTTAATTAAAAGATATAATTTAAATGTTGTGCACACTGACCTTAAGGGTCAATGGAATTATAAGAATCATGAGAACGTTAGAGAGAAATGTGGAATGAATTTTTGTTTTAAGTCGTATTACGTAAATTATAATTTTAAATAATTGTAACTTTTATAAAGTCACATCTTCCTGGTTTTGGAATGTTAAAGAGATTTGTAATAAAAGCCGCTTGTAACACAGGAACATTATTAAATACTAATTTGTATTACGTTGCAAAAATTTTTTTGTTGGAAAGATGTATCTCTAATATATCTACATTTGATTTGATTTATGACGATTTACAAGAGAGTAAAAAACCAGGAAATAGAAACGGAAACAAGATAGTTTGTAGTACCTATCAGTTTTTTATACTTTGTTATGGTTTTGTTCCTGGTTTGCTTATTATATAAAAATTTTCCTAAGGTTGATAAATTATATTTGGCAGCTCACATCAAGCTCTTAATTAAAACGTCCTACTAATCTCCTTTTATCAATAGGATAGGTTTTGATAAAACTTGGGCATTTATAATAAGATAAATAGACTGTCAGAATAGTTAGATTCGAATTCTTTTGGAAGATAATTTAGGCGCATTTAAGTCATTGCTTAACTCCCTGCTAATAAGAAATAATTGCTTGTGGCTGTTAGATAGGATAAGAGTGTCAAACTGACTATTAATTGGATGTTTGATTGTGAGAAGCTTGATATTTGAGTTTTTTTATTTTATTTGTCATTAATTGCGCAAATAACCATCTTTGTCAGTTGCAATACACTAAAACCTGGTTTTCTTGATTGAAATTGGTTATTTGCAGTTCCCTGATGGTGACCGTAATAATTATACTACTGGTTTCTGTAAAGCTACACAGGATGGGGAAAATGCCACATTATCATTATGACACCAATAACAAATCCGAAAACCAATTTGAATTTTTTAGCATAAGTTCAAAGTTATGGGGCTTCAACTTTGCCAATTAAAATTACATTTTTTCAATTTGTAGTGGAAATAATTGCATAATTTACGTCTCTAAAATTAAAAAACACTTCATAAATTACACTGCAATCAAAAATTCTATTTATATTCGAACCTCTAAAAGTTTTTTTTGTACGGCTGCCAAGATATCTTTAAAAGTTAGATTGTGCAACATCACAAGAAAAATTCATGTAACTTTGTTTTTTAGTAATTCCATTTGAAACCA